>JAGFPH010003263.1:35589-52264 GCA_018207615.1 Philaenus spumarius | reverse complement strand
TAATAAATGTAATCTACCCAAACCCCCCACCAAAATTTAGAGTTTTTTAAACCCTTTCTTACCGAGAACATATGGCCCTAGAGGAAGCTACGTACCAAATTTCAATCCAATCTGTTCGGTAATTTTGGAGAAATCGTGATTTAGTCATTTTTAACCCCCAAACACCCCTAAAATTTCGAATTTTGTAAAACCCTTTTTTAGTGAACACTTTTGGCCCTAGAGGAAGCTACATACCAAATTTCATTCCAATCCGTTCGGTAGTTTTGAAGAAATCGTTTTTTAATAACTTTGATCCCCAACACCCCCTAAAATTTCGAATTTTTTCAAACCCTTTCTTAGTGAGCACCTATGGCCCTAGAGGAAGCTACATACCAAATTTCATTTCAATCCGTTAAGTAGTTTTTGAGAAATCGTGATGAGTGAGTCAGTAAGTGAGTGAGTGAGTGAGTGGTATTTCGCTTATATATATTATAGATTGTCGATTTTATAATTCTTGTAGATTTCAAATTGTTCAAGTTCATAAATCGGAATTTTGTACAATCGTGTAATATTTTAAATGAGTCTTCCATGCAAGAATATTCAAGAAGACCAAGGAAAACCTGTATGAGTACATTCTGAATGAATTAAAGTGCAATTTAACCTGGTACACTTGATTACAAAACTTATTGCTGAATTCTTTTTAAAATTTCATAGTATGAATTAAAGTAATACCGACGGTTTGTGATACCAACATTTAAACTTCTAATTTACCTTTAAGCTTTGCAATTATTGAATGTTTATTTTTACTCAGTTCAATCCGAATACGTTTTAAATGAAGTTCTTAGTTTCAAGAGCTGATCGTTTACATGAGCTTTTAATTAGACTCTAGTATGTATCAGCAACAGCTGGAGTTGAGAAATCCAATTAATAAGTGAATACAAACCAAGCTCGCACTCATCTGAGTCGTGTATTGAATTACTTAGGGTGTCCATTGACGACATTTAATTAGTTTTGAAAATCTTCTTAGTCGGTAGAAAAGTATAATAACATAAACAATTCAAGGGAATTTCAGGCTTCAAAATTGAGGATGTTGATAACAAAATTTAGGTGCAATTAAGAAAACTGCTAATTTACGATAGCTTAAATTTAGTACGTGAATAGTTATTTGTATTTTAACTGAGGAAAGTATCACTTGTCTCACCGAAAGAAAATGTTAACACCCTACTGCAGCGAGGGCATTCATTTTCACGATGGCGACTAAACAGTTTTAGTAAATATTTTACATTTTCTATGTAACCAACTTTATTAAAACATGTTAATTTATATTTACAAATACTAACACTGTCGAGACATTGTTGTTTGAGCTGTTGTTTAGGTAGGAGCAAAGTAAACTCAATGCTTTTTATATGGGCACTTTTCTGCCCACGAGATGATAAGTGGTTCTTTCTACCCTATTAATGAGTCAAAACGACCTCTTAATGTTGTAGCTGGAGGAAATGGTTTAATTCTTGCCTTTAAAAAAATGTAAACCTTTTTTTAAGAAACTTTATACATAAACTTAATTGTACTGCATTTGTGAAGTCTGCAAATAAAGTTACTTTAAATATAAAATTGTAAATACTTTAGTTGCTTAGAAAAAATCCTGAGCTGAAGACCAGGACTCGAGCCAACAACTGACAACTTCCATCTGCCACATCGCATGTTCCGCCCATTTAATGTCGTCTCGTTATTAGTTAAATTTACTTTCGCCAAGGCAAAATATGATCATATAATATAATGATGAACCTTTGCACAAAAGAAAAAACTGCAGACCATTACATACCAAAATGATCGGAGAGAACTGTAAAATAAAAGACTGAACAAATGTAAACTGTTTAACACAAATTACGAAATGAGGAAGCTTAATGTTCATTTTGTTAAACAAGTTAAGAAATGAGGAACCACAATTGCCATTTCAGAGGTATTACTAATTAATCTATACATTGTATGAACATTAAAAGATTAAGCCTATGACTTAGGACAATCTGTTACACTTATATACCCAACTCAAATACATTAAATTAGCAATGCGATTGTGGCCTAACCGGCTAAGGCGCAAGTCTTTGGTGATGGAATCTGCTGGTTCGAATCTCGGGAAGACCAAAGTATTTTTCAAATAGATGGAATAGACGTTTCGCATAGGAGCGTGTAAAGCCGGTTCTACACGATGCTACGAACACCTTCCAACGTTGGACGTTTGATGGTTCGTCACATCGTGTGGCCGTTGTTCAAACCTACGAGCGTCCAATGGCGAGCGTCGAACATTCGCATTTGACCATGTTCGGGCCGATGTCGGTATTTTTGCACCGAGTCAAAGGGATGCCTCCAACGTTTCAAGGAAAATGTTCGTTGGTTCGACTCAACGGCTACACGACTCGTTCATATGAAGCACTATTTACTCTCTATTTAAACCAAAGACCCGTCTTGTTTATGTTTATCTCTGTGTTTAATTTTAATCAGTAATATTATTCATTTAAATTTTCACAGGTAGCCTAATTAGGCTACAATTTATATTTCATACTTGATACTAGTAAGTTCCCGTGAAAAATCAGAAACAGATTACCGGTAATTAGATACTATACATTTAAAAAATATAATTAAAAAAATTTACTATTTTAAAAACAAATTTTATTTAGGCCTGCCTAAATGTAATGTGGGGATTTTTAACCCGTTAAATGTGTACAATTAAAACATATATTATTATAGACTGTCATCCTCGTCCATTTTTGCAACTGGACCAACGTTTGAACCAAACTGTTTTCTTAAATATTGGATCAAACATTCGATTCACCGTGTAGCAGGAACATTCGCTGTACCATCTGTCGAACTTACTTGTCCCAAACGTTCGGTCAAACATTGGAGCGAGCGTTCGTAGCATCGTGTAGAACCGGCTTAAGTAGGCTACAATTTATATTTCATACTTGATACTAGTAAGTTCCCGTGAAAAATCAGAAACAGATTACCGGTAATTAGATACTATGCATTTAAAAAATATAATTAAAAAAAATTACTATTTTAAAAACAAATTTTATTTAGGCCTGCCTAAATATGATGTGGGGATTTTTAACCAGTTAAATGTGTACAATTAAAACATATATTATTATTATAGACTGTCATCCTCATCCATTTTTGCAACGTTTGAACCAAACTGTTTTTTTTTTAAATATTGGATCAAACATTCGATTCACCGTGTAGCAGGAACATTCGCTACATCATCTGTCGAACTTACTTGTCCCAAACGTTCGGTCCAACATTGGAGCGAGCGTTCGTAGCATCGTGTAGAACCGGCTTAACTTTAAGAGCGTTTCTCAAAATGTTGGGTGAAACGCGTGAAGTAAAATCCGATTCACCCAAAGGAACAAGAAAACTATATACTCTGCTATACACACATGTAAACAAATTTGTTGGATGCGACTATAGAAGTCTACACTTTAATAAAACAACTTTTGTTTGAATATTTCGCATAAAATGTTTTTCTGTTTTCTAAAATCAAAGGTTCTTCTTTTTTTTATTTGCTGTTTTGGTTTAGCGACTAATTCATAGTAAGTCACAAATGTTATAAAAAGAAAGTATTAACACAATTAAAAATCATTCTGTATATTAAACACTAAACCATAAAATGGTAACTATATTAAGCTATTCAAGTTTAACAGCTTTTGCTTTCATAAATCTACACATGTACAACTTCAAAACAGTTAAACAATATTACTTATGCTGTCAGCATTTAAAAATCTGTTTCACTAGATTCTAAGACAGTGATCAATGCGTACAAATTACATATTGGTATAAACTTTAATTTATTTTGTTGCAACATGTGTTTATTTATAGAAGTTTAATAACTTAATAATCAAAATACCATAGTATGCATTATTACTTACAATAAATTAAACTATAGAAGAGAAAACATGTATTTTAAATAAGCCTTAATGACTAACGATGCTTAAGTATTGTTTCAGTAGCTTACATTTTTTTAGTAGTTTTCATTACTGAACTTTACCTTACTATATTTTAACCAGTAGTTCTGTGAACAGTAGACCTCGCTGAAATAAAAAATGTGGTTTTGAGCTTAGGTTAAAAATATTGTGCCAGTAAGGAAGTAAAACCACAACTTACTCATAGTCAAAGCGGCCACACTGACGTAGCGCAGGAAAGAGCCAGACAGCAGGTAGTGCTCTCTCTCTCTCTCTCTCTCCCCCCCCCCCCCCTCTACCCCTCCCCCCCCCCTCTCTCTCTCTCTCTCAAACTTCATAAAATTATAAGGTTTTATGAAGATATCTAAAGAATAATCTTATAAGAACATGGTTAAAATTAAAAAAAAACTTGGACGATTTTTAACAAATTTGAAGTTTGCGACCATTTTGTGAGCTTACCGTTAGAGATACGGAAAAAATGATGAAAACAATTTTGTAGGACATCAAATTTGCTACCACTATAGTTATTATTTTTTCAATTTGACTTACGGTTGGGCCAAAAACTGGCTTTGGAAAAAAGCTTAAACTAAGAGAAACGGTCTGGCCGCCATTTTTGTATTATTTAAGAGTTTAAAAATGTAAAATGGAAAAAACCGTATATATACATGGCTCGCCCTAGGAATCAGAAACATTCATGCAAAAAATCATGACAATCGGACAAGGCGTTTGGCCGTAATCGTGAGACAGACAGACAGACGAAATGCCGAACGGTCGAGCTGAAACGGAGACCTCGCTTCGCTCAGTTAACAAACTTTTAATATGTAATACGTAAGTCGTCATACCTTCCATTTATACACCATTTATTCAATTCTAATATCTAGGCCTACATATTGGCTATTAGGAAATGTACTTAATTTTTCAAAACTATAAAGTAAGTATAGTACCAAATTACTAGCTGAATAAACTTTAAATAATCCTTAAATGGTTATAACTAGTAGTTATGTGAACAGTAGACCTCACTCGTTGAAATAAAAAATGTGGTTTTGAGCTTAGGTTAAAAAATAGTGTGCCAGTAAGGAATTAAGCACAAGATTTAGCCAGTGAAACATAATTTACAATTCCCGCGATTCTAGTTCTCGTTTTTATATCTTTTCTTGAGCTTTAACTGCTAAAGATTTTCTTTTAGAGGCATTGTGTTTTATTTAGGTTAATAATGCGTAAGATAGCTAAAAATATCGCTTTATAGAGGGACAACATACAATTAAATATTTACATACTTAAATAACTCAAACTTAACAATGTATCATAAATTAACTTAAGTTCAATATCATATTCCAATATAATGAAAACATACGATGTTAAAACGTCGTGATAGTGATCTCAACCCATGTACCAACAGTTCCCACGGTGTCCTACGGTCATTTTTTGTATGTCCTTTATCGCCGCGAGGTTTCATTTCATTTTGTAATTCAAGTAAAGCTAAGTCAAATACTTTTATGAAATTTACAATGATAATTTACAGGTATACAGTTCAATTCTTTGATTTATCCTCTACACTTTCTTATAATAATATGTAATTTTTGGGAAAATGATATATTCCTAAATTACTATTCAAAACAGGTCTAGTTTTGTTAGCAGTCTTGTAATAGGAACATAAAAACTGGTGTTTCCAAAATAAGAAATTTGAAATTGATAAATATTTTTATACAATTCTATTTAGAACTAAATTACGAAACTTTTTTACATTTGTGAAAAAAATTACAATAATTTTTACTACTTTTTATGTAGACCTAAAGTTAAACATTTTCCTTTCGTTACTAAACGTGATTGATTCTAGAGCTAATAACTTTCCTAATTTTACTTCAATAATTTTTTTACTGGCATATATGAATTCTTTAAACCTTTATCTACAAAAAAAAGCTATGGAACACTTTTGAATTGGTTTAGAATAAACGTATAAAAACATGGTTGAAATACAAAAACTTGGACGATTTTTTAACAAATTCGAAGTTTACGGCCATTTTGTGAGCTTACCGTTAGAGATACGGAAAAAAATCAAGAATACCATTTTGTTTAAAATTTAATTTTATTCTAGCAAAATTAAATTCGATTTACGGTTAAGCCACAAACTGGCTTTGGAAAAAAAGCTTACACTGAGAGAAACGGTCTGGCCGCCATTTTTGTTTTATTTATGGGGTTAAAATGTAAAATGGAAAAAAACCGTATATATACATGGCTCGCCCTAGGAATAAGGAACATTCATGCAAAAAATCATCAAAATCGGTCAAGGCGTTTGGCCGTAATCGTGAGACAGACACATAGACACACAGACGAAATGCCGAACGGTCGAGTTAAAACGGAGACCTAGCTTACGCTCGGTCAATAATGGGATTCGCCCCCTACTCGCTTCGTTCACCAAACCCCGCAGTGACTAAGGCAAAGCAAATGAAAACAGATTCTTTAACATATTAATTTTCAACCCTTAAAATCGATATTTAGGAAATTCCTTTCTTAGTGCACTTATATATAATTTCAGGTACCTTTATATGTATGAAGGTACTCTGAAATTTAGGTATAATAGTTATAGCTGATCGTTGATTATGAAACCGTCTTTCAGGACATCTATACAGATAACCATTTTAGATAGAGAAACAGTGATAAGTTTGTCAGAAATACAATCTAGAAGCAGTTATTAACAACAAGGAAAAGAGAGGTTATGGAGTATTTGTTTCGTGTTTCATACAACATACTGATATTTGAACTTCTTGGAAATATGTGCAGGTTATTAAAATGTATTAGTTGTTATGAAAAACGAAAAGAATGAACAATTAATTAGACAACTCTTCTGTTTCTTCCTGTGTTTTACATCCAAAAATTATTTTATGTGTACAGTAATAGCTAAAACTGTAAGTATAGACTAGTTCTTTCCAGCTTTTTTGGAAGAGAGAAGATAACATAAATCAAGAGTGTAATTTAGAAGTGAGTTGCTACAACTCTTTTATAATGCTTTTGATGACGAGTGTAATTGAAAATTGATCAGATCTATGAATAGGTTATTTCCAGAGAAATCAGTAATTGGTAATGACAAAGAGTTCTACACAAATCTTGTTTAAAATATGACCTTGAGTATTGAATGTACTTTTGAATGTACTTATTAATATGCACTGGGCTAATTATAATCAGTTTTAGATTAAACAATTTAATATAATAAATAACTAATGAGCTTGACTTGTGAGAAAGTAACTAGATAAAAAAAAAACCTGAACACAAAATCTCACAATAAATACGTTTACTAACCTCAAACGCGTTTCAACGACAATGTCGCCATCCTCACTGATGCACTATAACTGACTATAAGTTATATTTTGTTTATGCACGGGCTACAGTAACCATTAATTACAAACTATTACGTTCTAATTTCGTGCTTGATTAACTATTGTCTTAAAGCGTAATCAATCTAAAATAAAACACACATTTATTTTAGTACAGGTTCATATCTACTTAACCTCTGTTTATTGTGTTTATTGGATAAAAGTAATACGTTTCAACATATTTTAGCAATTAAAAAAAAACAAAAAATATATAAATACACTGTAATAATATACTTAAGAAAGATTATTTCGTCCTCACTACTTTTATATGTCCGATGGGGACATCACGTTTATTTTTTCTTGTGATTGTGATTACATTCCGATCGAAATTATATTATATTTAAAAAAAAATAGATTCTTATTTGACTTTTACTGCCTTTTACATCAACCTAAAGGGAGAAATATATTGATAAAGGCAGAAATCGCCTTAACACCAACAGCTTAGGTCAATGCGTATAAGTAGTGAATTTATAAATAAATAAACGTTTAAAAATAACATGCAATATTAAAATTTACTTATAATTGTGGCCCTAATTCTGTTACTTACTAGGAACATAACTTTGTAATTAATTCACCTAGAAAAATTAAATAATAAAAATGGTATGCAGTTAAGAAATTTAGTGTTTGTACATTTGTAACAGATTTACATCAAATTTGATAGGTATTTCGGAATAAGTGTCAAATAATCAGTTTTTAAATTCTGTGTTTTCTATTGATTAACTACTTTTACGCAATTTAGATTGACATTAGGCATATAGTTTTGGTACGTAAATAAAAATGAAGAGCAGATATCAGACTAGCGTTTCAAAAAATATGGATTTACGGTGTAGTAGGCTATCTCACAAACTCGGTGGTTAGTGATGAAAACGGCTGAAATAGGTAGGCTGAATAGGTTTAGTAATATTTCAGTCCAATATTGCGCCCAATATAATTGGTTATTTTAAATAGTATTCGTAAGTAAGAGACCAAATTGAGTTCTTTAACAAGGTTATTAAATAATGGATTTTAACAAAGGGTGTACATTTTATATCCCATAATTAATGCTTATTCCATAAATTATATTTAGCATAAATAATAAAACCGGCATTAAAAACCTTTTGATGCGTTTATCACTTTGTTTTCAAAGCTCCATTCACCATGCAAATAAACTTAAAGCTGTACCAGAAACACTTTCAAAGGACTTAAATCCCTTGCAGGTTTGTCTAAAGCCAACGTTGGTTTTGCTACGTATTTTATATTTGATGTTTATACAAAGGTAATCAGACTAGCAGAAAACTGACTGAATATAAGTTTGTTTTATGCTTAGTTGAAATTATATACTACTATGGGGAAACCCCTGCGTGCTCCGCACGCCGATCCCGTTGTAACTTTCTATACACATAATCATGTAATGTTTTCTTTATAATAAAGGTGTAGGTTTAATAATAATCTTAAAGCTAAGATGGTAAATAATGTTAAATGTTCGAATCAAATTATTTCTTATATTTTATAACAGCTGTTATAATAAAGGTCAAAAGAACCAGCAAGGCTCTCGTCTACACTTCAATAAAAAGAAATACAAATAGTTGCTACAAAGTTGGAATTCAACTTTTAATGGAAATCAGGTGTTTTATATGTTATTGTATTCAATTGGTTGCTATGATAATGAATGTAAATACCTTCAAGAAATATGACGGTTCATCAATGTAGAATATTTTTCGACTAAATTTACAAATATTGAAATAAAAAATGTTACTCAGGGATAGTGTAGCTTTTTATTAGTAAAGCTATTTTGTCCGATTGGTTCAGTAGTTTCAGAGATTACCCCCTACATACAAAAAAAAAAAAAAAAAAACTTTACCTCTTTATAATGTTAGTATAGAGTTTAACAGAACAATTATTATTATATAAAAGAAAAATAAATACATCACAATGTTTCATTGATCTTAATTGCTTCATGAACAAACCCGCAATGCTTTTAAGAAACATGGGTAGAACGTATATTATACGACAGATAAAAGTATAAGTGAATTAATAAATCAGAAGAAATGGAAACATGATGAGTAATGAGTATAATAACAGCTGTATGCCGGGTGAATAACACCACCCGTGCACAATTAAACATTGTAAAATTGATGGCAAATTTGTGTAAAATGCGAGAAGAAAAAAACTGGAAAAGTTAAAAAAAAAAAACAGAAAATCTTGAACTTCCGTGCGCCCTAATTATATAAGCATTACAATCATGAATTCGAATGAAAGTCGATTACTACAGGATTTAACGGAAACGATTCACATTTCAATCTTAAATATTTAAATTTATTATTTCAGATCATTTCATTTTATTTTTAATGTTCCCATTTTATTATCTATGAAAATTTCAAATGTGTCAAAATGGTATACATTTTTATATTAAGAACCCAAATTAAGTGTTCTAATTATTGACTTTGAGTTTAACTATTATTGATTGTTTATTTTTAACTTTTAACGAAAGTCAGAACACCAAAAGTAATTTAACAAAGCAATATAAAATTACTTAAGTCCTAATAAGTTTAGACGTAGTTTTTAGTTCCAAGAGCTGCTCGTTTACATGAGATTTCAATTAGACTGCACTACATAACAGAAGCAGCCGGAATTGAGAAATCTAATCAAGAAATGAATACAGACCATGTTACCGGGCACCAGATCCGTGTATTGCACCCCAAAGGGTGTACATTGACGAGATTTAATTAGTTCTGAATATCTGTCGTAAATGTTGGTTGGAAGACGATTTTAATGATAAGAACTGACAATTTATTTAATTGGACCAAAGCAAATTTGGTTAAGTACAGTTAATTGTGTACACACATTGCTTCTGTTTTATGTCTTTTCAAATCCATTCACTAAATTTACAACTAAACACACATGTTAATTATTATATAGCCTAAATATAATTAAATAAAGTTTCAGGAAATTTATAGAAACTGAAATGTTGAATGTCGTAAAGTTTTTATTTCTTTTACTAAAAAAAATGGAGCTTATTTTATAGCATAATATATTAATTCTTCACTAATATTTTGCTTCCAACGTAGTGAAAAGTGTATATAGTAAAACGACTATAATAAATCCTTTCATCTTTTACTGTGTGTTTAACTTTTTTTATTAAATATGATTTTCTTCTATTAGAAGAGTGGTTTTTAAGTTAATTTACTATAAAGAACAGCATATAATAGTTTTAGAGATTTATACCTAAAGTTGCGGATTTACTAATTAAAATGCGAAAGTAAGTGACTTCTGTTAAGAGCGGAAATAGTGTTCCATACTAAATAAATGCTCTGATGTTAATACCACTTTAATGAATTCTTCATAATTTGATTCGAAATAACAAAAACAATACTATTGATATGACAACGATTAACATCTAAGTACACATGGCACGAACATTAATAGAAAAAGTCTCACAACGCCTATTATTTTTTTTATTAATGGAAATAGACAGATTTTTTTTGGGAATTGTTAACATGACCAGAAATGGAGTTTTTGGTGTATCTTAAATTTTAGATGCTCCACGATCAGGCCGCCCCTGCATTAGGACATAAGAGGTTGAAGTTGATGAGCTTTCAAGTTTTTCTGATAAACCCCATCAATCTCTACGTGATACAGCACTTGATGTCGGTATTTCAAAATATACTGTACATAAAGTATTAAAGGACCACAAGCTCCAACCCTGCAAGATTCTACTCCATCATACAAATTAATGAAGACGGTCCTGACCGCATGGTTCAATTTTGCGAGAAAATGATGCAGAAAATAGAAAATAATAATATTTTGATTTCACTAATACTTTTTAGTGAAGAAGCGTCATTTTGTATACATGGAACAGTAAATGAGCACAACTGTCGTTATTGGGCACATTTTAACACACAATGGATGGTTTAAGCCCATACTCAACAGCCACAAAAATTAAATGTATTGGGATGCATTTTGGGGGATTTTGTTGTAGGACATTTTTGTTGTTGTTGGAAATTTTAAAAGGAGAAAAAAATACTTAGATATGTTACAACATGAGATTGTTCCAGCGATTAATGAGGTAGTATGAGGTGTTTACGATCCTGTATTTCAACAGGACGGTGCTCCACACATTACTACGTGAACTTTCCTAAATCATCATTTTCCAGAAAGGTGGATAGGTCGACGTGGTTTTATTGAATGGCCAGCTCGTTCACCCGATCTAACGCCACTCGATTTTTTCTTTTCGGGTTTCCTCGAAAGTAAAATTTATGCCACGAGAATTGCAAACCTAGATGACTTACGCCGAAGGATAGAACCTTATCACACCAGAAATGTTGGGAAATGTTAGGCAACACTTTGAGTCCAGGCTGTATTTTTGACAAGAAGTCAATGGCTCTCATTTCGAGCACTTAATCCGAGTGAAAATGAGGTGAGTGCTAAAGATTTTAATCATTGTAACATAATTATGAACACAACTTTAAATAGGAGTTTTTTTTGGGAAAATTATAACTTTGATTGATGATTATTTTGGATAGAGTCAACATACAGATCTCCGGTTTGCTCCAATCTTCTTCTTTTATCAAGAGCTTTAAAATAAAGTGTCACTCAATAGATGTTCTCATTTAAAATTGTCAACCTACCCCCAAAATACCCAATTATTGTAAGAGAGTTTGAAATTTACGATAGACCAAACAACTCCATTCTTGGTCATATTAACAATCCCCAAAGCAAATCTATTTCCATTTATTAAAAAATAATGGGGGGGGGGCTTTTAAGACACCCGGTATATACCGTATGATCAGAGCTCTGCTTCAGCCTGGTTTCTTTTGGGCTGACAAATTTACATTCCTCGCTAAGAAGAGAATTAAATCTAAATCGTCTTTATACGATGCTTGTTTTTGAAATTTGAAAGTAAAAACTGCTATGAATAAAAGATGAATTAAATAGTTCAATATTGGAGTAAATATTTGTGAATAAATGAAAATGTATAATTTATTTATCAATTATTGCAGTTAATTTCTTTATTTAAATGAAAATGTATAATGTTTGAAATTATTGGAGTTAATTTCTTTATTTAAATGAAAGTGTATGATTTTTTCTCAATTATCGTAGTAGACTACTTTAGTTAAATGAAAATGTATAATGTTTTCAATTCGGCTATTGGAGTTAATTTCTTTAGTAAAATGAAAATGTATGATTTTTCTATAGCATGCATTGTAAACAGCAATATTTCATTCCAGTTAACTCATCAATCATAGTAGTTTCTAAACTTATTCAGATTAGAAGTTCAAGTACTTATCAAGTAAAAGAGTACTCATTTTCATATTATAAAAACACGAGACCCTTATTGGGTCAATACAAGATTTGATATTTGTAATAATTAGCTGTTTGAGTTTAAAATTATGAAATAAATAAACGAATGGTCTGAAAAGTAAGCATTGGTTTTTATAGAAAATATTCTCTAACAAAACCATTTTAACTAAGATAAAATAATTCTATACAAATATTTTTTCTAACCTGCAAAAAAAATTAGTGAGTTTTCTAACCGACAGTTTCACAATACATTATAATATTATTTCTGGCCAAGAATTTGGAAGGTTTTTTGTTATTGATGGAAATAACTGCGTGTGGCAACTAGTCATATTATTCATATTTGCTTTAAGTGATTAATAAATTAATTAATAAATTTAAAGTATACATATATTTATTCTTATAGTAAGTATGTAAGAAGTTACACATATTATATTCATCAAGTTATAAAATATGATATTCTGAAATAAGTTTACAACAAAATGTAAATTATGAGGCCAATAAAAGTATTATGTAAAACCATACAATAGTAAATAAAAACAATATTTTAAATTATAAACACTAATGCAAAATATAGAAAGTAGGTTTCTATAATTTAATTTCGACTCAGATCACACCACAGTTAAAAGAATAAATATTTAAAGTAATTACACATGGTCATGAATAAAATAACATATTTAAAATTTATAATACTAAACAATGTTTAACAAACGCAAAAGTTTAATACGCATGCGTCTACTGGTTCCCTATGCTACGTATTAACACAGTACACGCTACACATGCGCATTGATTGTTTATGATGTATGCGACAGAGAGAGTACAAATGATTCTCTCTCTTTCTTCTCGCACTTCGCAAGCGTGTCAAAATATTTTGTTACGCTTTCCTTTCAATTGGCGGGTGAAGTCGGAAGAGTGTGTTTCACTTTTCGTCTGACCCAGGCCAATTCGCCCTACTGCGCTTAAAGATATTTCACTTCAAAAGTTAATAAGCGTACACTCAGTTACAGTTAAATAAGGAAAATGTTTTGTAAATAACGAACGAATGAGTTTCTGTCGACCTCATGAAACATAGTATTCAGACTAATAGACTCCAATAGCGCTAGTAATAACGCAAAATGTTCTCATAGATGTATACCCAGCATAAAAGTGTTTGTTCTTGGAAGAATGGAACGGGTGATAAATATTTCCACCCACACGTGAGGCGAACTATTCAACCATATAATGTTCCATTAAACACACTGTCGCCTTGAGTGATTAACTGTCAAAGCACAATCACAATGGCAACCCTTGTGCATTCCTTTCATAGCCTTAATTGCCCTATATACTGGCGCATTACCTTTCAGTCTGTGTGAAGTGTGGAACAGAAAACTGGTGACGTTAATACATTTTTGAACCATCACAATAATTAATTAATGTACAGTCTCGTGCATTACTCACAGAATTGTAAAGGTGAAAGTTTCTTCGTTTATCCTCTATAAAGCTCAGAAACTACTCCACCGATTTTTCTGAATTTAATGTCAGCCATAAAATTATTTTGACTACTTATATTTAAAAATTATATTCCGTTGTCTACAAGAACTGTTATATAAACTAATAAAATTTGTTCACATAAACCTACCTTATATCCATCAACAGTCCTTTGGTACGTACTTATTTGAAGAGACCGTCGATTTCGGAAATCATGCCTCCATTTTTCATCTCCGAAATCGACAGTACCTTCAAATAACTACGTAACAAAAGAGTGTAGACGGATATAAGGTATGTTAAAAAATTTTATGAGTTGATATATAAGGTTAAAACGGTTTAACTTCTATAAAGAATTATCTTTTAACAACCATTACAATAGAGAGGTAACATTTTCCGCAATTGCTTTTTATGTGATACATAACGAAATTATAGCTCACGCGTTTTGATTTTTTTCGTTTAAGGGATGAAAACCGGAATAGCAACCCATTAAACAAGAAATACTCATTATTTTACTTCAATAGAATCTAGAAAGATTGGTACATTTGTTGAAATAGCCTAACATTGAAAAGGTTAATCCAATTACATCTAATTGGAATTGGATGAGGTAACCATGCAATAAATACAAATCCACTAACTTCTTACAAACTTAGAGAGCTTCAATTTGGTGCTTATGTTTCGTAAATGATATATTAGAAACAAAAACAATTTTCATTTCGATTAATTGACTCTACGGTGAAATTGAAAAACTACTCTTAAAATCTAATAATAATTCGTGCTCTTGCAAGAAACCACAAAACTATGCACATTTAGTTTTTTTGTTTATACAAAATATTTCAGTTAGATTATTTTCTATCTAATATTTTATGTAAAGTATACTCATATAAGTGAAACACTCCTCAAAACCTGATTTGTAAATCTTACGTTAGTTATGGAGTTATGAGTAAAACGTCATTTTTTAGTGATTACTGGCGCGTATCTGATCATTTAAACAGATGTATTTGGACTAAACTCAATACGAGTTTCTTGACCATGTACCTAGAATCTGAAATAGATTTCCTTTTATTAGGTGCTCTCGATATTTAACGGATGATATCTCAATAAATATTTCCATTTACTGAATCACGACTACAATAAAATATATATAATCTGTATTTAAATTGCAATATTCTGTGCCTAATGAATTATTACTTATTTTGGGAATTAATAATATTATATGTTTTTTAAACAGCTGTGTATAAGTTTTTGAAACTTTCGTAATTGAAAACAATGGAATAAAACCGGAGTTATATAAAAACTAAACCTAAAAATATCAAAATATATATAATTTTACAAATAAACTTTCCAATATCCAATATGTCACTAATACATTATAAGTATACTAATACAAATATTATTTGTTTTACTTTTTTTAGGATTAAATTTTCTTCACAACAATTTGGTAATTTCAGAATTTTACCCTACATTTTGAAATTTTACCATTTATGTGATATTTAAGCAGAACGTGCAGTACTTTTTTTATAATATACGGAAGCTTTACTTTAAAAGTATACTTTAAAAAAATATTATTATTATTATTATATTATTATATTACAATAAGTCACAATAAGTATAAAGTAAAACGTAATTAACTATGTTCACATTGTGTTCAGATATTAAGCGAATGGTTTTTATTAGTTTATTAATTTACTTATTTTGTCTGATACTACACACCCTTTCAAGTATCATCTTGTTTTTCCCAGAAATATATGTGATATAAATAAATCTCGAGTTAATTGTGAAAAGGGAATATTTACAAAGCCTTTGCTTGCTGGTATTTCATTTATCTATGTTGCGATAAAAGCATTCCTTACATTTAAGTAAAGTCTGTACTGTGTACAATTAATGTTTTTCAGAAGAGAAACGGGTTTCCTCCATTTATAATCCTATTTTCTAAATTATCCTTC
This sequence comes from Philaenus spumarius, assembly GCA_018207615.1. NCBI lineage: Eukaryota > Metazoa > Arthropoda > Insecta > Hemiptera > Aphrophoridae > Philaenus > Philaenus spumarius. The sequence continues at coordinate 36,277 of JAGFPH010003263.1, read as the reverse complement.
ATTCAACATTTAACCACAGACAATGCAGTAATTGGACTAATCAGGGTTTAATTTAACTTAATTTAAAAAATCTCTGCTTTAACAGGGTTTGCTCTGGCAAAATAAACATTTAACTAATTTATTATAGGAAAAAATACAATACTATAGATTTAAGTTCGTTTGGCGTTACCTATAACAATTATATTCAATGTAATATTCCACAACGGTACTTCTACGCAGCCTGGTATTAGTTTAAATATCAAAACATTTTAATGGTATGAAATAAATGGAAAATTGATAGCAGCAACGATTATCAAAGTAGTGGTTTAGTTCTCTGTCTGCTTTCGATCATCCCAAACTCAAATAAGAACTCAGTTTATATATAACTCTAAATATAAGTTTTAAAACTAGTTTCTAACGACGGATTATTCACACTTTAAAAATGTTTTGTTTGTAAATTTGTCATAATTTTTCATAAATTAAATAATACTGTACATGAAGTTTCGAGAAAATAAATTAATATACTCTTAATCAAGTAAAACTAAAACAAAATCATACTTATACTAAAGAGAAAACATAAACCTAGAGGATTGGGCCTATATTAGATGACTAACACAAAAGGACATCTAAAGGTAAAAATAATAAGGAGGAACACAGAACTAGAATACTGGAGCTGAGATTTTATTAAACTAAAAACTAAATACAAATT
>JAGFPH010003263.1:6409-19951 GCA_018207615.1 Philaenus spumarius | reverse complement strand
CCTCTAGGGCCAAAAGTGTTCACTAAAAAAGGGTTTTAAAAAATTGGAAATTTTAAGGGCTTTGGGGGTAAAAATGACTAAATCACGATTTATCCAAAATTACCGAACAGATTGGAATGAAATTTTATATGTAGCTTCCTCTAGGGCCATAGGCGCTGGCTAAGAAAGGGTATGAAAAAATTCGAAATTTTAGGATGGGTTTGGGGGTATCAAAGTTACTAAAATCACAATTTCAGATCTTTTATTATTATGACAATAGTTCTTTTATTATTTAAGATCTATATTCTATATATATATATATATATAAAAGGCAAATACCACTCACAGACACTTAAAAAGAATACAATTACGTTAAAAAGACTGAATATACCAACCACCACGTGCAACGCCGTACGGGTCAGCTAGTATTTTATATTAATAAAAACACTGCAAAAGAAACAAAACTTTTACAAACATTAGAGTACGGGTTTATATTTTTAGATTTTGGAAATAATAACTACTTCATAATGATGATTCTGTAACAATATATCAATTAAATGTTTCTTTTACACAAATGTCCACACACAAAATTTACAGGCTAGTATATTTCTCGACCTGCGTTATTATATCGGAAAACAATAGTTTTGCTACGATTAACAACACAAACAAACTGTATCACGTTTTGCCTGACTTGTTTTATTTTTGTTTATGCCTACATTACATATTTTTTTAAAGTACGTCCAATCTTAATAAAATGCTAAAATCTATTTAAAAACTACATGAATAAACTTTTCTAAAATGTCAAAAACAAATAAATTTTCATAACTTTTATACTGTTTACCGGAAATATTTATTATTTCCTACATTCAATTATTTAAGTCTTACTTTTTCCAAATAGAGAGAAAAGCTACATTCATAACTTATTGAATCCAAACAAGATAACATTTCATTAGGCCATTATTTAATATAAATACTTTAATTAATACAAACAAAGTTCTGATAAATTATTTGGACAGTCAAATAAAAAATATATTTATACAAAATTATTATCAACCATGTATAGTAAATAATAAAATCTACAATCTTTAAAAATTAGAAATAAAATTGTTATGATCGCATTAAAATCTAGGTAAATTCTACTCAAACTGTTATCGTTGCAATCAGAATGTTTACGCTAGTTCTTGTTTCTACATATGATAAAACTTCTGATATAAGGGATATAACGTTTTCCCAATTTAGTACAATGCATGCATTTAATCATGTCTAAACTGTATGTTTAAGACACTTATAGTCATAAACATTACTACATTTGTTAAACATCATAATAGTAGATAAATGATCCAATTCTGTATTTTTTTAATACTGTATGTTCAGGTTGTATATTGACTTTAGTAATTATTTATCTAAATATACTAGCATCATACAATTATTAGTATTATATCTTAGTATTTATTATTTTAACAACGTTTAAATTTGTAAGTATGAACTACATTATTCTTTCGAATAATTAATTATATTACTGCCAGACGGTATGTATTACAATCCAACATTTTATTAAATTTGATTCTTTTAGCAACACTAGTAGTCTAACAGTAATACGTTACAGCCCATAAACTGTTAGGGACAAGTAGTACCCTTTTACGGTCAACAAGGCCATAAACTTTGTAACTATTAAAGGCTGAACACCTGCTTCTTCCTTTCATAAAATACATTTTATTATTGGCAACACAAATAAAAACGTACAATAACCACTTTTTCTTTTAATCTTCTTTGGATTGTGGTGGCTTTGTGGATAGCGTGTTGTATAAGTTTTTAACACAGTTTCGCATGTTCTAGCCTAGTTACTGGATCATATGCGCTACTACTCTTAGTCGAACTGGCAGTAAAACCAATAAATAAATTACCTCCTTGTCTTTAGGATCATTCAAATATACTTTAAATAATTATTAAGTTGTGCCCGTTACACTTCTCAGAATATAAAAAAAAAAAATTGTTTTAATTTGAATAATGTTTAATTGAACATGCGACTTAGAAACATACTTCATATCTGCTAATTTTGATGTTTAAATTCCTTGTAATATTTTGTTACAAACAAATATAAAATAGAATATAAATCATGAAATAAAAAATTTTAAATCAAGATTAAATCGTTAAAATGTAAACAAAGTCATATCTGTGATTTTTATTACGAATCGAAAATTTAAACTTCATAACCGTTTGTATTAAATTTATTTGCATTTTTAAACTTAAAGTGAATTTTAAATGAGGTGAACATTTTCTTTTTATACATAGCTTAAGAACTACTTTTACTATAAAGGTCTTCTGACATTCTGATCAAGAATCGGTATAATCCATTCAACACTCGAGATAAGTTATTTAACTAATGCCAAGAATGGATCACTGATTTCGAAAATTATAGTTCAGAAACTCCAAATTTTTGACTACAAACCTAAAAATGAAAACAAAATCACCCATTTTTGTACAATAAAGTACAGTGCCTTATATTTTCCATCAGAGGCCTATTTATGTAACTTCTTTGACGGGTCTCGTTACGTCCACAACATCATCAGAAATATTTCATTGATTTTAAGTCGTCAAAACATTAAAGGCACTCCGAATGTCTATCTTCAACAATGTTAGCTATAATGCACATAACTTAAGTTGTAATTAAGATAGACTCATATTTTTTTATTTTCTAAATTGTATCTTTTTCTAGTCGCGTACACAAGAAAATAAACCTAAAAGTTATGATTTAAAAAAAAACTTTTTTAATATTTTTATTATTATTATATAACTTTTTTATTTGTTGAAATATTTTTAAAAAATCCCTTGTTAGGAACTAGATAATTAATTGTGTTACAGACATGTGGTAAACATTTGGTAAAGATATCTTGGATAGTTTTCCAGAAATGTGTATTATAAATAACAAAAGCATGATTTTAGGGAAACGAGCAAAACGTAAAAGCCAAAGTTTCATAAGTAGCCTTCCGCCTACCTTTTGCTAATGGCCTCCTGGACAGTATGTGGGGTTGTCTGGGTCTTCTTCAGCAGCATATATGTCTTCAGCAGCATATATGTCTTCTAACTTCCTCTTCACCAAAGTTTTTTAAAATAACCCACTGTACAATAATGAACACTATAAAAGTGTTTGTAGTACAGCGAATTCATGTGGCCTCTAAAGCCATTTATTTCCATGGTAACGCATACATTTTTTTTTTTTTTCGGACATAAAGATAATTATTATAACTATATCATGTTGTATAATTTAGGAAAGAGGAAGAGCAGGAGAATAAGAAATCATAGAAAACTAAACATCGATAAAAAATAATTTTCCATTTGGAGTGCTCTTAAGTAAAAACACATAAACAACAACACATTTAAAACACAGGTATTTGGTGTACACCTTGTTACTACCGAAACGTCGAAAAATGTTTACTTAATGCTTTGTCAAACTCCAATCAACGAAAGATTTCTAATGATGGCGTAGGCTTTCCGAAACGCGTCAAAAAAGTAGCAAAGAGAGGACACTGACAGAAAAAATAAGGTATTTTCAAGATCGCGTTCAAACAGCAAAAACTGTGATTTCTAATTAATTGCAAATCCTTCTAAACAACTGAACGTGGTACAATGAAATTTGGAACGTGGCTTCCACATAAGTCTTAGGTGCTCAATGAAAGAGTCTTTTTACAAAAACCAGCTTGGATCGCGGGCAAAACGCGAAAACAGCAATTTCCAATTGATCGCGAATTCTCTAAAACCACTTAGCGGAATACGATGAAATTTGGTAAATAGCTTCCTTTTAGTACTCTTGTTATTCTATAAAAAAAAAAATTATGTTTATTTCGTTATTGTTTAGCTCTAAAAAGGGGTTAAACCGCAAAATCAACGTAACCAGTTGTCGCCCCTAACTGTTATTGAAACCCACTTTACAAACTGCAATAAAATTAAACATGGTTCCTGTTAATGCTTTGCGTGCTTAGGCCCATCGAGTTAAAAGTTTCGGTTTGGCTTTCCCGGTATAATGGGCCTTTCATGAAGAATTTAGACATTTAGAATTTTATTACGAATTCTCTAAAACCACTGAACGGATTGCAATGAAAATTAGAACACAGCTCTCCTTCGTTGACACCGTATTCATACGTATTTTGACCAGTTGGATTGGCAAATTAAGACCTATTCTATTTACCTATTTCGTAATCAGCAAGAGAGACTGGTTAAAATACGTTTGCCTACGGTTTCAACGAGGAGTACAACTGAGAAAGCCAAAACCTACATCACAATCAAAACACAACTTTTTAATGTAATTAGTTTGGAATTTTCAATAACCTTTCTTAGCGAGCGCTTTAGACATAATATAAGGAAGCTATGTTTCAAGTTCCATTAAAATCTGTTCTGTATTTTCAGAGATTTCGTGATGAATAAGTGAGTGAGTAGCATTTGGGTTTTATTTATATAGATTGTACTTTATTATAATAAAATTAGAGACCTGGATTCGAGGAAAATAATTGAAACGTTTAGGGGTTTTCCAATAATCTAATGAGAATATTAAACATCTGAAATACTCTTATTTTAACAATAACTTGTATTTTTAATGAGATAATATTTCATTGAGCCGAAATTGTTTGCGATATTGTTTTTAAAACTAATTTATGGTAAATTAAAATAACGCACTTTTTCATGTGCTCTTAAATAGTAGCTTTTATTTGTGAAGTAATGAAAATATTATTTCTAGTTGAACGACTGTTTCTTCGAAACCTCCTGCAAAAAGTAATAAAACAATTTTATCTCGCATTTCCCTTGTATCTTCTCAGAGAGTGGTTGTACCCTTTGATTAAACCAAAGTATCAAAGGGATACATTTAAAATTAACGCACTAAAATTACAAGTTATTACTAAACTAAGGGCATTTCATTAAGTTATTTAAAATTTTGAATTATATTATTGAACAAAAAAATAAAGAAGTCTTCTTGGAATTTTAAGGGCTGACGCCGAAACTTTCGGGTACGGAACACCAATTTTTGGAATAAGCTACCCAAAAAACGTACAATGGAGGTAGTCTTTATGGGCGACATTAATTGAACAACGTCCGCCGAGTTTAGCATGGACTATTAGTTCAACGAATTATCGACTGTTATAATTGTTCGTCACCAAGACAACAATGGCAAGGGAAACTGCTGAATTAAAATTGTTGTTAACAACAATAATGATCTACTTTATTACACTGTGGACACACCATTAGGGATTTTTAATGATGCTGTAGAGGGAAAATGCCTTGTATAGTGTTTATTTAGCCAGCATAAACTATTTTCGCAATGCAACTGTCCTACTTATCTACCTACATAGGCTGATTAAATATATTTATGTATTTTTAAACGTTATACTAAATTTAATATACGAGAATGTTTTGAGTACTTTTTTTAAGTCGTCTAATTACTAATATTAAAAAGTTATGTCCTGTTCACCGAATTATTAGCTGGCGCATCAACGGGCTATGTTAAAATAGTGATGAACACTCACATGTTTGACTGCCTGAAATCTGTTTTTGGTAGTAGCTAGAATTTTTCTTTTAACGATTGCTACTACATTTAATAAGTATATACAAGCCGACGCATGCGATTCTTTGTAAGTTGGACATACTTACGTGATTTAATAAGTTGATTTAATTAATTCAGTTAATAACGTTTATTTATTTACGTTGGTTTATAAAATAACAGTTTATAACGATTTATAACGCTTTACGTTCATTTAATTTGATTAACTGCGTGATAGATTACACTTGCATATATAATGTAAACAATTTAACTAACAGCTGTCATGTTAGTTAAACAGATAAAAATAGATGACACCTTGCATTAGAAAACAAATGAACTTGAATATAAAAGTTTCTTAAACAAATCCTTTTAACTAAATCATAAATTTTAAGATGTTTGTATATTTTTCGTCAGTAGCGGGAAAGCTTTAGAATTATGTTTAAATCATTAATTTTTATGGAGAATTAAGGGAGATATGGCATTGCCACAAAAAAAAACCTTTGATAAATAATATATAAGGACTATTTCACCATATAACATATGTAAAATAAAAAATCAATAAAATGTATTACCTAATCTGAAGGAGTATAATCAATCGATAATAATCTGCCTTTGTTTTTTAGGACTATTGACACAAAATAGTTTAAAATGTTTTAACTAAAGTTTTTACTCCACGGAAACCAGAAAATGTTTATAATCTAAATGAAGTTATTGAGTTAATCTGTGTGACCACATTTCAAATTGGCCTAGATATTGCTCTAAGCCATTTTCACTTACAGATATTCCCAACAAAAAGTCTAAAAGTCTTAGTTTTCTGAATATCAAAGTACTGTATACTCATATTGTAAAAAGAAATAACATTACTACTTGATTTGTTAAAGCTTCTATATATTTTCAATTTAAATACATATTTACTAATCTGTTTTTATTTGAATATTGCTATTGTGTTGTTAAAAATTGCTTTCTAAAATTGTGTGAAATTAATATCAATCAAACTCACATCTTGAGTACCTACATGTATAAGTAATAAATTTTAAACATTATTAATAGGCCTACTGTAAACCATTTTGCTAAATTAATAACAGTTACCTAAGTAAACAGGGATCTTGAATTTGAGCATATTACATACAAAAGGACTGCAGTAGTTTTTCAATTTTTACGCTTCAAAATATAAACTTTAAAAAAATCGCTTTTAAATGTGCGTCTTTTCCCCCCTAACAATGTATCTTAAAATTTTCGTAATTTTACCTTAACCAGTTTTTACTCAACCTTGATTCTATGTCAGCCTGTCAGAAAGTACAAAAAATTTTATTGAACGAAGTTCCTTAACGCGGGTTGCGATAGGAGTTAACAAAAATATAAAATGTAATGCGTAAAAAAAGTGTTACTAATCGGTTGCTTTGTCAATGAATATAAATACATTCAAGAAAAATTGTTTTTGGTTCATTAATTTAAATTAAGAGACTATTGGTTCCGTCTGGTGTAGTTCAGATATTATGGTCATAGGCCAGTCGGTAGGGGTAAATTTAGACCAAAAGTTCCAGTAATTTGCAATAAGGCTGATTTTTTTTATAACTACAATAAAGTATGTAGATTAACATAAAAAAAGTTTACCAGTTTATCGATTTCCCAAAGTTGAAAAAAAATCGATTATCATTTTTTTTTCGATTATCCTTAATATTTTGAGCTGGGATGAAGATAGAGAAAAATAAAAAATACCACCGTGTAGAAGAGGTATTTTTCAACAAAAAAGGTCATATGTATTTATTTCGTTCGAGCAATGGTTTGTCTGAAAAAATTCTATAATGCAGGTATGTATTTTGCAGCAGGGGAAATCACTAAAAGGGGACATCTTATTCATATATGAAGTTTTGGCTCATTCTAAATTGGCCGAATTTTAATATATCGAATTGAAACTTGAAGTAGGAGTTAAAATATATATTTTAAATATTTATGCTTAGTCCTTGTTATCTTGAAAATGACCCGATCTAGGAATCGATTTCGATTATCGATTTTAGGAGTACCGGACTAATTTCAATCTATTCCAGTTTCGTCAATTTTGGAATATCAACATCAAATTTGTTTTACAAGTTTAGTACACCAGTATAAATATTCTTAGTAAGTATGAACGATTTTTGTCATGCTATTTTTAAAAACGAGGCGCTTGAAAATAGTCTTCTGGTTTACCTATCTCGTTTTAACTATAACATTTTTGGATTCAACGACTCCATTTTCGACATTTTTGAACATATCGATTTAAAAATTGGTACAGAAGTTAAAAACACAATGGTGTTTTGCTATACTTATTTTAAAAACTATATTTAATAAATTGACTAATCTGCAGCCGATTAACTCAAGCGTTTTGATGAAAAATATAAAAAGGTCTAAAATTATACTTTTTTAAGTTACTTGTGATTTGAAAAGTAAATAATAAAAAAGGTTTATACTCCTTGATCTTGTTTGAATCTATATATTTAACATGTAAAAAACTTTCAGGTTGATATTTTTAAAAGTTTCTAAACTGGAGCTGTTTAAAATGAATTGGTGGGTCCGGTACTCCTAAAATCGATAATCGAAATCGACTCCTAGATCTTGTCATTTTCAAGATAACAAGCTGAGACTAAGCATAAATGTTTAAAATATATATATTAAATCCTACGTCAAGTTTCAATTCGATATATTAAAATTCGGCCAATTTAGAATGAGCCAACGCTTCATAAATGAATAAGATGTGATTTCCCCTGCTGCAAAACACATACCTGCATTATTGATTTTTTTTCAGACAAACCATTGCTCCGACGAAATGAATACATATGACCTTTCACGGTGGTATTTTTTATTTTTCTCTATCTTCATCCCAGCTCGAAATATTAAGGATAATCGGAAAAAAAATGATAATCGATTTTTTTCAACTTTGGGAAATCGATAGACTGGAAAACTTTTTTTATGTTAATCTACATACTTTAAGGTAATTATAAAAAAAATCAGCCGTATTGCAAATTACTGGTAGTTGTAACCTATACCGACTGGGCTATCAAGGGTTGAAATACATTCAATAAACATAAAACGTTGGTTCATCATTCTAGGCCTAACCTAAAATTATTGTCTGTTTATTTAATTTATTTTACCTGTCAACGGCAACATATATACAAAAATTTTGGGTTATATCTAGAAAGTCATTTTAAGACCTGAATTTATATATGTATACATAATTATATAGATATTATATGATCTTAGTAAGTTATATTTTAGAAGTAATTAATTTCCTTAATACATGAATAAAATAATCAATTAAATTATTATTTAATTTAAATAATCTATTTAATAATTTATTTTAAATAATATAAAATTCATACGACAGCTAGTAAAACAAAAACAATGAACTTTTTTGTATGTTTGTTTTCGCTTAGAAACATTATCACACAATTTTTATAAACTAGTAATACAGCCTATACTTAAAATTGTGAATCTGTGCATTTCCATTTCACTTCACATTTAATTAAACTACCGCGATATACTTCAAACGGAATCCAAAAATGTGTATAATATTATTTCCTTTCCTACTTACGAAGCTGCTACAAGTATATCACAGCACAAAGCACAAGAGGCTGGAGCTGACACATCATTAAGGTGATTCAGATGTGAAGTGAGGTATGACACAGGTCCTGCACCACTGTGCAGAGTAACCTGTAAAACCGTATAAAAGGCAAATGTTATATTATTATAAACTTGAGTACGTTCTTTATAATCATTTATTTATTATATTATGTTATGCTTAATTGTGGTGTTTTGTATAAATAATTAGAAGAAAACTCTATTTAATACCTATCACATTAATCTTTAAATATTTTAAATTTCTAAAATAAATGTAACAAAATAGTATTATTACATGAATAAACTTAATTTAGATGCTTGATTTATTAAACTTTGCTGAAAAAAGTGTTTATTTAAAATGGAGAAATAAATATAATATAATTTCTTAATGTCCATTACTTTGAAATGACTAAAGATACTAAGGTCTAGTATGCGCCATTATGTTTCTCTTTTAATTAGATTTTAAGGGTGTAACTACCTTTACATTTGAAAATTTTAACCCCTTTACCCCCCCAAGCCCCCCCCCCCCCCCCCCCATCATAGAGGTCCAGATATGTCATGTCAAAATATTCCAGTTATGCATCACAAGATATATACAAAGTTTTGCTAACTTATTTTCAGTAACAAAAATAATAAAGGGGGTTAAAGGGACTATATGAACGTTCTATTTATCTGGGAATTGTATTTTAAAATTTCATAATTAAGATTAAGGAAACAAAACAAAGCAGAAACAAACAATTTGATAAACTATGTAAGACTTAACAGCTAAAATTATTTAGTGTTATCAATTTGAAAACATAAACCTATAGAGTAGGAACAAATAACTTTAGCAGAGGGAAGTGAAATCAACAGTTGTTTATCGTAGTAGGAGTTGATCTGTCACATTCTGTCAACACAATTAAGTAGTAAGTGTAGGCGAATGTTTTACAATAAAATGCAACTTGAAACGAAGATATAGACTTTTACGTGGAAACGTTATTTGTGCTTTTGCATCAACCCAAATAACTGTAAATTCATAACGTATGTTTTAAAAAGAATGGTTGAATAAAAACATACAAATTATAAATAATCTATTTGTAATAGGTAGTTTTATTAGTAATTTGTTATTAATTGTGTGGAACAATAAAGTTTTAAAATGTTTATATTCTGACATTTTTTGCGTAAACAGAAAATACAGGACGTTATGGGACTTTCTATAAATAAACCTTAACTATATATTAACTATATATTTAACGTTAACTTTAAACTTTAACTATATTATATTAATAAACGTTGTATAAATAAACTTTCGTTAATAAGTGTAAAAGGTTGAGAGTTTTTAAAGTACCAGGTAAACTTTTAAATATATATTGTGTAAAAAAAACCTTTCAGGACTTTGGGAAACTTTTGGGACTTTAGGAATTGTTAGGTTAAACTTCATCCCAAGTTTGAACTCAATCGGTCAACCCGTTCTCTAGATATGAATTATTTTGTGCAACAAAAAAAAATGGCGGATATCTGAAAAAAGCGTTTTCGGGCCTATTTTTATATGAACATTTTTCTTCCTTTTTGTATGAGGAATCATATCCTAAAGTCCTGAAAGGGTTTTTTTTTACACCGTGTATAGAGATGAGAATATAAATTTCCAAGTACTTTCCTTAGTCTTCAAGGAAAATTATGTTATAAATTAAGTTATTAAGGTTGTACAATTTCACTCTAGTAAATGTATTTAATTCAATGAGCGAAGTCAGAATTAAGACGATTTCTCTCTAGCTTTGCATTGGTAGGGTGCTCAATTACAATTAATATTTGTTTACACTTACGTTTTTACTAATGTTGGTCTTATTTTTGTTTTATGACATAGGCACAATACATTTAAATCGGCAGAAAACTCAAATATATAACCGGTAGATATGACGATTCTCGATGTTTTACTATTTTCCATTTACTGGACTTAAAATCATGTGTTTGTCTTGTTCATAAGGTAACATCTCTATTACAAATTTATAATTTACCTCTTTGGTCATCTATGAATTTTAAAATAGATATCCATTAACGATTCCATGCAAAATCTAAATATTATCGTCACAATTTGATATAAGATAAGTTATATTGGAAAAGATTGAATGGGACTTTTTCGTCGTGGTATTTCACACACTAAAATAAAAATTAGGTGGTCGTAATGTTTATAAATGTATATCTATTTTTTGTATTACAAGCTTTTTAAAATCATAGTAAATAAAACCTCATCATGTTTTAATTTTTGAAGTGTAAACTTCTATAGGCGCACCTCGGCGCTATATTTGCTGGTAGTGAATCGGATTTTACCGTCACGCATTTTATGAAACGCTCTATTTGAAGTGTAAACTTCTATAGGCGCACCTCGGCGCTATATTTGCTGGCAGTGAATCGGATTTTACCGTCACGCATTTTCTCGTGCATTTTATGAGACGCTCTACTCCGTCTTGAAAACGTTTTGTTGGACTTGCCGAGATTCGAACCAGCAGAGTTCATCACCAAAGCGCGTTAGTAGTTTAGGCCACGAATGCATTGCTAATTTAGTATATTAGAAATGGGTTTATAAGTGTAACAGATTGTCCTACGTCATAGGCAGTTTTCCTGAACGTATTTACATTTATTACAATAACAACAAATAAGATACAATAAAATATATAAAAGTTGATTGGAAAGTATAATCTTTAATAATTTTATGTTAGGCCTAGACTGAAGAACAAACGCATATTTCTTGAACGTATTTGCATTCGTTACCAATTGAATAAAATAACAGATAATTAGTTAATTCAGATGTCCAGCTTAATAACACAAAATAATTTCCACAATATATTTTATATTCACCAGAATATCACCATAGACGTTTACCCTTCTCCCGTGTGGTCTTAATAGTTCAGTTATTTTAGACAAATTAACTAAAAAAACTCTTATCAGCTAGGGATTTGGGATGTATGTTGCATACGGTATTTTTTTTTTTTTTTTTGAAAATTGCTAAATATAATAGTTGTTCCTCTTTTTGTGACAAAAATTTCTTATACAAAACGTTTTTTTATAGGATAAATAGTTTTGAGTTATAGGGGAAAAACGTAATTAGTTTTTGGACGTAATTTTCCAAGATGGCGGCAGTAGCACAGGTTTTTTTTTGCAAGGACTTTTAGTATGTTATTACAGTAGCTAAATACAACACACATACCAAATCCCTAGCTTATAAGAGTTATTTTAAGGTGATGAGATAATTTTTATAATGACTACACTATAAGCACGCAATTTATTTTTAATTACTATACAAATGTACTAGTATTTTTAGAAAAGCATTTAATCAAAAACTAATGTTAATGCATTCCTTGATTTGGTAATATCACTTCAGAGATAGAATGTATAAAAGAAATCATTAAATCCAGAATATATTTAACTTGTTACCGAAAGCTCAAATTGAATTAATACAGTAAAAACTAGCCTGGAACTGCGCATAAATGATAAGCGTCATAATAACAGCTGGAACACATTTCAGCCATTAAGTCTCACCCACGAGGATCCTCCCTTTTCATGTCGTACTATGAAGATCTACTGTTTGTTGGTGATTTGAAATGTATATAAACCTAGTTATGGAAAAGCTAGCTTTGTTTTAATTGGTACCGAACATATCCTTTTTGTTATATTTTATTATTTCATTTATTGTTATTACTTTATTTTATTATTACTATTACATTTCATTTATTCAGAAATTATGTAATTTTTCACTTAATATACCACTTCTTTTACAGGAGAATTAACCAATTACACTTATTATTCATGAAATTCGCAAACTTGTGTAAATTTTAATTAATTGTATATAATTTATTAGGCACCTATATTGTCTTTGATACTTTTGATAAGTTTAAACTATTGAAATACACTTTAGTTTGGGTTTAAGCCTACAATGATTGGAACGATATAATAATAATTATCCCATTGTTTATATCAGTTTTATTTTGTACACTTTATCTCTGGGAAATATCACAGACCATGAAGGAAAAACAACAAAGGCCCATTCTTTAAACCAGTTTATAGATATTGTCGAAAGATACAAGGGCTGCCGAGTTCAGATAACAGACGACCTTGCCCTAAAGGCAACGGTATATTGAAGGCGGTAATTTACTGTTTTAGTAGTAACAAGATTTAAAAGTACGGTATAATATATTAAATTTATAAATACTTTAATAAGGTATAAATTGAGTGCTTATAGAATTTCAGAATAATATCGTAAACACGATTTGATTTCTGACAACAATTTTATCGTTACAATAGCTAAGTTTTAGTAAAATAAAAAAGGCCAGATTTAGTTAAATGACTGTTATAGTAAATAGTAGCTACTTTAGAGATAATAACTGTCTTGTACTAGATTTAACTATTATATCAACGTATATCGTAATAATGTTTTCTGTAGGAAATTATAAAATTTAGCGTGT
>JAGFPH010003262.1:92409-109544 GCA_018207615.1 Philaenus spumarius | reverse complement strand
CCCCCCCTAAAATTTCAAATTTTTTCAAACCCTTTCTTGGTGATCACCTATGGCATTAGAAGAAGCTACATACCAAATTTCATTCCAATCCGTTCAATAGTTTTGAAGAAGTCATTTTTTAATAACTTTGATCCCCCAAACCCCCCCTAAAATTTCGATTTTTTTTCAAACCGTTTCTTAGTGAGCACCTATGGCCCTAGAGGAAGCTACATACCAAATTTCATTCAAATCTGTTTGGTAGTTTTTGAGAAATCGTGATGAGTGAGTCAGTGGGTTTTGGCTTTTATATATATAGATTAAAATGTATTATCGTGATTGCATTTTTTTCTTTTTTATTCTGTAAAAAATATTAAGTACAATTTTAATGACTGCTTTTTAGTTATATGATTTAAAATGTATTACCAAGATAGCTTTTTATTTTAAATTTTAGTCAGTAAAAATATAAATTAAAATTTGTATGATTATACTTTTGTTATTATTGTAAATTGCAAATTAATGACATAAACATAATGTTTTTGAAAAGGTTAAGATATATTCTTACAATTACAAATGTTGAAATGTGTAACTTAAGTATCATTTAAAAAAACTGCAACCCCAAAAATAGTTTAATACATCTATTTTAAAAAAATGAGGTGATTTGTACGACGAAACATACATCTTTCATGGTAGCGCGGTGTTTTTATACTATAGATGACGTCACTGGACAGGGAACGGGTCGAGGGGTTTGAGTTTGTTTACATGACTATGAGGTAACCTTTCCTTTCTAGAGACCTTGGTCATGCCCAACAAACTTCCCGTCTCCTGCCGCCGCGCGAACTTAGAAATTCCTATTGTTTCGGTCAAGGCCATAGATTCCAAAATAAACACAGTTGTGTGACTTATCACTGCTCCTTCCCTCCCTCCAACCCCACCTGCTGATCAGCTGTTCCATTTCCATCACATAGTAGTGTCCTGTTCAGAGATAATATTACCAAGAGGAGATAGGCAACTCAATGTTATAAGTTGAAACTATTGTCCTGTTGTCAGTCAGTTCAGCTTCAGTGAAGTGTGCAGTAGGTAAGATTACTTTGACTTAAATAATGCCTCGAGAGTTGAAAAGAGCGATCAAATACAAATGTTAAGAAGTGTTACTATGCAATACAGTGCACCTCAACGACAAGTGGTTGGCGCATTGAAAAAAGAAACATCTTATAAGTTTAAAAACGAGTTGAATTGGAAACTTTCAGTAGTCTTTACAAAGTAGCATAATGAAGTAGACATTTCAGACATCCTTCATAAACATGATAATTCATCAGACGGCGAGATGTCATCATCAAGCCAAGAAGAAGAGACAGTCCAAAATTAAGGGATTTCAAGCAAAAGAAACGTGAAAATAAGAGGATGGCAGACCAGTGGATTAAATAAGGTTTTATTCGGCCTTACAATAGTCCAATATCATCATTCCCAAATTTAAATTTAACTGTAATGTACAGAATGCTTCTTTTTTTGGCAGCCACTAGCTGTTCTGTCGAGAGAACCATAAGTAGACTGAAAATTGTAAAAAATCGACTTCGCAGCAGTATGAGTGACAAGTGGTTATCTACTCTATTAATTCTAGCCTCTGGAAAATACATTTTCAAAGAAATTCCAAATGACATCATAATTATTAACCAATTTGCATTAGCAATATCAAGAAGAATACGGCACTACTTTATTGTATAAATCATTCAAAGAATTAATTACAGAAGTTACAAAAAGTAAATGCTAAATTTATAGAAAAACTGTACAATTTCGTGTTTTACTTTTAAATTTCTAAGAAATAGCCAATGTATCAACAAAAATACTGATTTTGGTCACTAAGATCTTCAACTTTGTTAACTTATACAGTTGTATTTTATCATTTTCATTCCCTGTACTGTAGTTTAATTCATTGTTACAATAAACTATTTCTTACACCATTATATATTTTTTATTTAAACACTACAAAATCTCTGATTCCTGATAGGATTAGTATTGTAAATATGTTTAGTGCGCTAGGTTCAGGTCATTCATTGTCAGAACACAAGCTCTACTAAGGTTAAGGCCATTCCCCCAAGTTGTTCAAATTTATCTCGTAGGGCGTACAATGTTGTATAGAGGGTGGGTTTGAATTAAAATGTCTACCCCATTCTTTGATAACTGCAGTAGCATCACTTTTATAGGGACAATTATTTCGTTACAATTATTGTTTAACACATAAACCAATTAGGAAACTACAGCTTTAGACATGTCCTCCTGACTAGACTAGACTGATTGTTGTGTTGTCCACAACTTGACAACGCATAATTAATTATCGATACTTTGTAATACCAACATCACAGGCTAAAACTATTGTACTACGTCTTGCTGTCAATTATTTTTATAGACTACTTTTTACCGACTGCTAGGTAACTTTAGCGCCACCCTATACAGTAAATTTGTAGTTATTTCTGTTTTATTACATCTCGAATCTAATTTAAATTCAGAAAACAAAACCAATCTATTGTATGTAGTGAAATTCTTTCAGTATATACTTCTTTTTTTTTACTGTAGTGAAATCAATAGTAGGTTATTTTTTTTATATATTTATCTAGACTCCAATTTAAATTGAACAATTAAAACCAATAATAAACTTTAAAAAAAAATTGATTTAATTTATATTTCTTTGAGATAATTAATTTTTTTTTATTAAATAAAGGTTATTATTGTATTTGCTGTTTTATTTAATTCATTTGCTGTTTTATTTAATCCGCTTTCATTAGTACATAAAAATTCATAGTAGAAAAGAATTGAAGAGAATATTTATCTTCTACCAGGTCTGTCCAACTCATAAGGTGATGCAGCAACACTCGCCAGATGTAAGGTAGGCTGAAACTCCGCCCTACTGGTCCCATCTTGGGAAAAGAGGAGGGAGAGGAGTAAAAACCTTAGTCCATTTGCCTATGGATGAGAGCTCCTGCCTAGGGTCACTAGATAAAAACTGGTCAATGGCTCTGAAAGCGGATGAGGATTATCCCAATGGCGGGAGAACCAAAAAGAAGGATACTCCGACTTCAAACAAGGATGTTTCTTCATTTCATTCAATGTTTTCAAGTCAAGATTTGTCCCCAGGTAGTACCCCGGGCGGAAGCTCGGCTAATCTACCCTCTTCGGAGGCAGGCCTCACGGATTCTGGGGGAGGCCAAGCCAACCATTGCAAATCAGGAATAAGGCTGATGTAGGTGTAGGGAAGAGAGAGGGTCTTCCTTCTGGCCAGCTCACAGATGCAAATCTGGAGTTGGTACATCAAGCAGTGGAGACTCGGAATCTGACCTTAGACATGATAATGACTTTATTTTAGACATCACCGCTGATGAAATCAGCAACACCGAGGAAGAGAAATTGGACCTCGGTGATGAAGAAAAACTATTGTAGATGTTGGAAATGAGACCTACATTGATAGTATTCCGATGCAATATTGGAAGAGGAGTGCCCGGGAAAGGCGACAGGCTGCAGGAGAAGTATGGTTACCTCCTGCAGAATGGAAAAGAAGTTTGGCAAACCAAACAGACATGTGCAAATGAAGTCGGATGGAAGGGACAACAAGAATAATCTTTCGGACAGCACGTCATCTGCAGAGAAGGCAAGCCTTTTGAAGAGCAGAGGCAGAGTCAAGGAGTATCAGACCCACCGCCTCTACCAGAACCAAGACCGAGAACAAGCAGGCAAAGTATGGAGGAGACCGCTTATAAAGACCAGCTTGTCGGACAGCAGATGGCGATTGTACCAATGGCCTATTCGGCGATAAGACTCATGCAAGAGCATCTAGAGGCCTTCAGGAGGCTTTGATTGAGGAGATGAGTCAAGTCGATGACGACACAACTCTCCAATTTCATAAGACCTATCGACAAAGATGAGCACTAGTACTAACCTGGGACAACACAGTGGTTGATAAGAACGACTCCTAAGTTGAGCATAGGAGATGAAGAGGGAACTGAGGTGAGAGTAGAGGATATAAAGGCCTCTTATGTCCTGCCAAAGTCTTCTGAGGGCCTAAGAGTTCAGCTAAGAAAGAGGCTGCTGCATTTCTTAAAATGATGGGCAAGAAAAAAAACCTGGTTGTTGGCGAACGGAGGATAGTAGGTGGTGAGAAGGAGAGTTCTCAGATACTTGTTTTTGTCATCGATGAGCTATCGGCAAAAACGCTGAAGACCAAAGGATGGAAAGTGTACCTGGACCTGGAGCAGGTGTTCCTGAAAGTCCTTCAGGGAACAAATAAGGATGATGACGAGCGGTAGAATCCTTCAGCGTAGCAAAACTGCAACTGCGATGTTGTGTAGATTCCTTGCAAGGAAGCTGGACGCGGTCCTGATACAGTAGCCCTGGAACAGACAGGGCAAAGTGGCAGGAGTAGGAAACACAGGAATCTGGTTGGTGTATGCTAAATGTGATAATGGACCTAGAACATGCATATTGGTAAATAAGGGACTAATTTATGTACCTGTTCTGGAACACTGTTCCAGAGATTTGCTGTCGTGAGGCTCGCCATGGCGGAACTGGGAAAAAGTCTGCTGCTATCATCAGTTTATCTTCCGTAAGACGACGGAGGACAACTTCCAGGAGCAATAAAAGATTTTATGGAATATGCCGACAGAAAAGGACTGGAGCCTGGGATGTGATGCCAACGCACACAACATGGTCTGAGAGAGCACAGACACTAACAAGAGGGGTTAGTATTATATCAAAGCCCACTGAAGAATACCGTTGCGAGGCGGCCAATAGAATGGGCACGCAGCGTTGCCATATCTACTAGCCTCGAATACTCCTGGTATTTAGTGCTCGAGGCTTGATCGCACAGTTTAAAGAATTATAAATGCGTTGAGTCAGCCGTAGTCAGTTAGAAGCGTGGGAAGAACGTGACAACGTCGCACCACGGCGATGGGAGCGTTCAAGGTCTCGGTGTACACAAGCCCGTCCCTCAACGGTATTTTTAGTGGGCTTTGATATAGATTACATTATCTTACAATTATTAAGTAATTGGCCTTCCAGAGTATGGATCATAATCAACTGAGTTTTAGTCATGTGCTTTACAAATGACAACCAAAGCTCTAAACAAAACTTTCCCTCCATACAAATGTTTAAACTCTTGTAGTATTGTTCCCGAGTGTGAAACAAAATTGAATCGCAGAACATTGCTCATATTTGCTGCAAGTTATTTTTGTAAAATAAAACAAAAAAATATTTCTTAAAAGTGAGTTTACGTTACACTTTCCAAATCATAGTTAATCAATATCATCAGATGGTTTTCTATTAAGTTAAACAGATCTATTTAGTGTTGTCAGATGATCAAACACCAAATAATGTCTCTTTACTTAATTGACATCCCTTGCACATAAGTTAAAAAAGTATAACAATTTATATTATGAAGGCTGTATAAATAAATTTAGCTGAGGAAAAGTTTAGTTTTTATATCTGAACATATGAGGTGTGGCTAAAAAATATCCGTATTAATGCTATAAAATTTGTTAATTTGATTTCTTTACATCTTTAACACAAACCCTTTTAAACTCTGCAATCCCAACACCACTTCATGTGAATTTTCCATTGGTGATTCAAGTCATTTACAGAAAGCAAATTTTTATGGTTTCCAGCACTTCAACTGTCTGTAATTTCCTGCTCAGTACTGATTTCACCTTGAAAACAGAAAAAAATCACAAAATGCAATGTTGGGTGAATGTTTCCACACAGTGATCCCATTCTTGGCCAAAAAATGTCTCCACATGACTGTATGCATGTCTCATACAATATGGATCTGGGCACTATCCTGATGAAGAATCCACAACTGTTTTCACAGCTAAGGCCACTTCTTCTTACTAGTTCACAGAGTACTTAGGACCTGAAGGTAGTATTACTGATTCAAAGTTTGAACTTCGGGTCACAACCTAACGGATGTCAAAACACAAATTGCTTTGAATTTTGATACTATCATTCAAACTATCTTCTGTCTCGGTGTACTACGGGCTCTTCCAATCCATTGATTAGAGCTTAGTTTCCGGATAATATGTAAAAAACCACGATTCATCACATGCTTCAAGAGTTTAGGATCCTTTGTAATGGTTTTCAAATTATCAACACAAATGCTTGAGAATATGTTTTTGCAGGCGTGAGGTTCTCAGGCACATCTTTAATACACATTTACGTTCATGCAAAATCTTCCTACTCGACAGAATCTTTGTCAATTCTTAGGATCTCAGCAACTGTGAGAAAACTCAACAGAGAAGGTATTTTTTAGATAAAATCACCGACTTTTCAATGTTTCCGTTTGTTATTGATGGGGATCATCTTCAATTTAATCTCGTCTTTCTTTGAACCAAAAACCGCGTGTGGGATACATTCAACACCATATTTTGTTACTTGTTTTGACATAGAATGAGTTTCTGACTTGGGTTTTCCGAGTTTCACATTGAACTGTTCTTTAAAACGCTAAGCATTTTTCCGACTAGCTGATGCATGGTCCGATATGAACAAAGGACACGGTTCGACTGAGGGCTTGGCAGTCGACTCGGTGGTGGGAATGGCGAAAGGAGATGATGACATATGACTTGGCTGTAAAGCATTTGATGTTAAAGCACGCGCTTCTTGTCTCTAAGAAAATCAATCTGGTTATTTTTAGCCAAATCTCGTACATTCAGAACTAATTACATAAAATTAATACAGAAAAAGCTAAGTAAATGTAGGTAAAAACTAACAAATTATTATTATTATAACTATATTTCAGTTGATAATTTGAGCAAAATCAAATTTTGAAACTATAGTACCGTAAATAAAAATATAACGGTTATGATATTATTATTTCTATCAGTTTTCTTTCAATTCCACAAGGAGATTATTAATACGAGTTGTGTTTTTATTAAAAGTAAGTACCGTTTTTAAATATGACCGCCACAGCACAGCGTTCACTATTTCGCCCAGCCATGCCGAGTACCTACCTTTGCTTGCTAGACACATATGCTATTTTAATTTTACAGACCATTCGTTTCTATATACGTTTATACCAGTACAATTAAAAATCCCGCCGATTAAGAAATACACCCTGCAATTCATTTTCTTAATGCAAAAGCGGCCAAAATACATTAGAAGATTAGTGAAGTGTTTGGAGAAAACACTGAACGATGGAATAAATGGGTTAGATCATTTAAAGATCGTAGTAGGCCTACTAATGTTCGTAAGAAGCATAGTGGGTGGACTGACATTGAAGAGTTGGTGCAGAAAAGTTTGAGAAAACAGAAACTTTAAGATTTTAACATTATGTAATAAGTTTCCTAATATTTCAAGGAGTTTTGTTTATGTAATTGTGTCAGAACACTTGAAATATTGGAAGCAGTGTTCACACTGGGTACAAGTGCAAAAAATCAATCGTATTACCACATGGGCCAATGGTCAGAGTGGAGCCACGGCCACCTTAGCTCCCAGGCAGGGAAAGGATAATACGGTATGTATATTATTAATTATAGTCAGGTATTTTTCTTTAAAAAGATTAGCACTAAATAATGTTTTAAATGTTATGTGCTGTTTGATTATACATATAGTTATTTTATTTTTTACAAGAGTTCAAGCATGAGCTGCAATGCATTGTGTATTGAAAATACTCCCAATATGGAGGTTGGCGCGAAGCACGCAATGCATTGTGTATTGAAAATACTCCCAATACGGGGGTTGGCGTGCAATGCACTGTGCGTCGGCCGCTTTCCATAGTGTTCAGTGTCCAGCTCACATGTGCGTTCTTAGCAGTGAACGTGTTAAGCCTCATACAACGGTCTAGCCCCCCCCCCAGAAAATATCATATGGGCCCCCCATGTATAACCAGTGCTTTGACTTAGTGGAACAGTGGTGAGATTTTAAGGCAAATTATCACCTGCGATGAAACATTGGGATCCAAACAGCAATCTATAGAATGAAGGCATTTACAGTACGATTTTTTTAACCGTGCCCTCGGCCACGATTGTAATAACCGGAATGATAACGTTAGAAATCGCTCTGATACACAGATAAGAACCATACGATTTGTATGTTGTAAAATAAAATCAATTACAAAACCTATTTCATGTTTTAAAAATCAATATTACAACAATGTACTTAAATAATGATATGAAATTTTCATACCGCTGGAAAGTTTTTTATTTGTTGGTCAGAGACAAAGTGTTCGCGAGAAAGTTTTAGAAAATTAAATATTTTATTTGAAACATTTTTTTGTTTGACTTATGGTTTGCTCGGTACAGAGGTATAATGTGTGCGTTTCAATTAAAACTACACCTGGCACGGCCGTGCTGCCAGGCCGTGTTTCCGTTGGCCGAGTTCGTCCTCATTTCATAAACGTTATAAAATATTGTATATTATACATATCATATTATCAAGAGACAAGTTGTCTATGACTCATTCAAGTAGTTTTTATTTCAATAATTTTATTCGAATAATTATTCAACCATTTTTGTTTATTCGAAGTTTGTGGAACTGCCTTTACAATCCCTCCCCGCTACACCGCGCGCTAGTCGAGCCGAAGGCATGGTTAAAAAATTGTACTGTACCATCACCCAAGAAAGAAAAGTGAAAACATTTTCAGCCTGTGCACCGACTTTGGTTAGGTAGGGGTGCTGCTTATGGATTTTTTTGCCTCTGGCTAACACAATAAATTTTGAGACAATTATGAAACCTCAACTAAACTGTGTTATATGGAACAAAAGATGTGGTAGGCAGTAAGGGGATTGTTTTGCTTCATGACATGTGCTAGTCCACATATCTCTCACGTCCAAGATATGCAATATATGCCAAGCCATCTCTCACGATATGCATGAGATATGCATATCTCTCATGTCATGTCATATATGCCAAGCCATCGCATCATATGGCTGGGAACAACTTGATCATTCTCCGCACAGCCCTGATCTAGAAGCCAGTGATTACCTCTTCTTTCTTTACTTGAAAAAGCATATAGGCGGTAGCACCATGATGATGATGATGAAACAATTTTGCTGCAGTGGCTGGCAATTCTATGATGATGGAATTCAAAGCAGGTTGAATGATATAAGTGCCTTAATATTGGTGGTAATTATGTTATACAATTGAAAACAAATGTTCATCTTTTTTATACCAAAACAGTACTTACTTACAAAATCCCCTCGTATTTACACACCATATAGGCTTACATTTTTACAGATTTAAGTTATTTTTTGTGTCAAAATTAATGGAAAACCTTAGTCTTTATGATGTACAACTTTAACATCCAAGAAATATTATTAGCCAACATATTTCTTATTATAACTTATTATTATATTAAAAACCATTTTAGATTTTTTGTGTGGTTATGATTTGAAATATATAAATAAAAGAAAACTTAATTTGAGATAAAAAGTTTAAATCGTTCTCCTTGGATATTAAATTTTGCACATCTAATTTAAATTATATTGACTTTGTTATTAGTAAAACAATGTAATGAAGTAAGATGTAGCAAAATTTTATGAAAAGCAATAGAAATTAGAGTACTTTATAATAAAAATATATTCCTTTAAAATAAAACTCTCTTTGGTCAGCATTACCTGAAAATAAATTAGCTTCTACAGGAATATAAATAGCAGAGAGGTAAATCTAGTTCAGGCTGAAGACTATAATAACGGGCGTTTCAAAAAAGACGCAACTCTATTTTTGATGACGTAAATTTATTACTTAAAAAAAATTAATTTAATATTATATAATATTCAAATTGCCTTTAAATTTTTATAATAAATGTTAAAAATGACTTCCTCCGTTTGCAATGAACGTTCGGACACTTTTTATAACATTTTCAGCCACTTTTCGTAGTGTTTGCTCAGTATTGTTTGAAATCCTTTCAATGTTATCCTTCAATTCGTCAAGTGTATGAGGATTGTTTTGTAAAGAAAAAAGTCTGCAGGAGTAAGATCTGGGGATCTTGGGGGCTACAATCCTTATGAAACCAAACGATGGCCAAAAAATTTCCGTAACATATCCAGGGTTTCATTAGAAGACATATTGCGCTATCCTGCTGGAACCAGCAATATCGTTCGTGTAAATCTAACAAGGCTATAAATTGTTCAATTAAGTTGTGATAAACCACACCATCTACAGTTTTGTCAAACAATAAAGGCCCTATAACACAACGCCAGGAAATCACCCACCAAACCACAATTTTACGTGCGTGTAGTGGTCGTTCGTGAAACGAGTGAGGATTTTCAGGACTCCATAATCGGCAGTTTTAGCTGTAATTTAACCATCCAAGTGAAACCATGCCTCGACACTTAAAAAACAAGATCCAACATTCCAATAACCTTGTCATTAACAAAAGAACGCATCCAATGTAATACTGCAGCATTTACCATGGCCAACTTCTTTCAGTTCATGAACGACACCGATGCGCTAAGCACGCAGTTTTAATTTTTTAGTAGCCTTAAAAGCGGTAGATAGTGAAAATCCAGCCTGTGAAGACAACTTTCTAAGTGATTTGCTGGGTGAGGGATTCAAACGTGCTTTCAAATCATCCAGAACTTCCACTGTTAAAGAGTGAAGACGATCTGTGCTTTTCCGATCATGTACACTGCCAGTCTCTGGAAATGTATGAAAGAGACACGATATTGTTGATTTATTAGGTACTGAAGAATTGGGAAATTGTAACTGGAACTCGTCTTTTACTCGTTTGTAAGATTTATACGCACAATAAGTCTCAATAATAAACATAAGTTCATCCTTGGATAAAGACATAGTTGAAAATATACAGGCACTACAGAGACAAATGCATACTGGAATAGCACTAGTGTATTACAATAACACATGACGAGTTAACAATGAGAACAGTTTCGCCAACTGAAATTTCGGGAAGAAATATTTACCTATGCGTAACTTATACCTTCTTAAACTTCGGGTTGCATCCTTTTTGAAACACCTGTTATTATGTACATTTAAAAAATTTGAAATTTCATTTAAGTTGATAGAATTATAAATCATAAACATGTAAATCATAATCAATTGCAATCATACGAGTTTTAAAATACTGTATTATTAATTTTAAATTCGAAGCTTTAATATGAATAAGTCATATGTAAATAGAAAAAAAACATAACACTGTTACAATATTCTAGTATTTATTAGAAGATTGTAACAGTGTTCTATTTTACCCTGTTGATTTGAAATATTTGTGTGTTTCATATAAACAGAATAAAACAAATTAATAACTAAAAAAACCCATATTTTTCTTAAATGTAACAAAGTTTTAAACACTTTACTTTAAAGTATTGCGTTTCGATAGCAACATACAAATACAACTTGCTAAGATGTAACATACTTATCTTTTTTAAATAATGATTTTTTCTAAGTATCTGGTATCTAAAAATGTTTAAAGATAACTAACTCAAAATATGTACAATTAAACATTATTCTAACATATATTCAAAGCACTGAAATTATGCAGGAACAACAAAAATATTTTTGTGTCTTTATTAGAAACATCAAAGATCCATTACAAACACATATTGACATGATAAATTATATCCATAAGTAAAAACAAATAATTTAAACCAAGGTTGTAGAAAACCTTTGTCAATAGTAAAACTAAATTTATATAAATGTATAATTTGCAAGATAATTTAAACTCAAATGTATGGTAAGGAGTTTTATACCGGTCAAACTTACTTTAAAAATTGTAGAAGCTTTAAATGAAATTAAGTATAGATAAAAAATAAAACTAAGTAACAATATAAACATTTTTATTAAACTTTAATTTTAAATCATTTTATATTGGCATATTTGCCTTTGTAAAAACACAAAAAAGTTGACACAGTGTATAAATAGGCTATTGTTATTAAGTTTTTAGATATAATATTAAACAAATGCAACTTTATTTTATGTAAAGTGAACAGCTGATAGTTTTTATTTAAAATGTAACATTTATACTTTGTTCAAATGCGCCCACTATAATTCCATTCCAAGTAATGTAATGTCATTACTTGGAACTTAAGACTTATTTAATGTTCCAATTAATAGGTAAAAATACCTACTTTAAACTTTACAGAATAATATTATAAAACTACTGTACTTATTTAATAAGTAAAATACGAATAACCAATACATTTTTATTATCAACAAGATATTTATAGTTCTTTAAATGTTTCTCAAATTTTTGTTTGAACATAGTTTGCATATAAAACAGGTTACAAGTAGAGATTGTAAGGCGTGCAAAGGGTTTTGTAGGCCATAAATCATAAAATTAATTCTTTTTGATATTTTTTTGTCAATATAATTGATACTTTTAACTATATCTCTTATTAATTAAGAAAGAAGTTTATCTGTTACTGATTGCGTGTAAAAATAGTAGCAGAGCTAAAGATCAAGATAAAAATTATAAGGAATTCGTTTGAAAATATTTATAGAAACCTTTACAAATTCAAAATAAAGGAGTTCTTAATGTTGATTAATTAAAGCAAAAAACGATAAAGGATATTCAAAGAGCTTATTTACATCGGACAGATATTGCTTTGTTAAATCGTTCGTGTAAATCTAACAAGGCTAAAAACTGTTCAATTAAGTTGCGATAAACCACACCGTCTACAGATCCGTCAAAAAATGAAGGCCCTATAACACGACGCTACCAAACACAAATTTCACCAAAATTAGAAATTTTTAGATTGTGTCTTAAAGTGGTTTGGAATCATGATAAAACTTTAGTTTATCCTACTTTCAAGAAATATAAATAGTAAAATAAAACAATCTAGGTTGGTTGACGTTTCAGAACAAAGATGTTTTATCCGTTGTGCCTTTAGTTTTAGCAAGTGAAATGAATTGTGACTGGATGCGTATGTAACCTTACGCTAACAACTCAGCCAACTGCACTACACTGGTCTACTTTATAATATATGTCAAGTACGTATGGTATATCAGTCATGATTATAACTGAGTTAAGAAAGAAAGTGCATGTTACAATCTGATCAGTCAACCATTCAAATTACATTAATAATCCAGTAATCAATAATAATGACTTGTAGTGTTTTTTAACGCCCACGGAAGTGGAATAACATAAGAAACGGCCACATAATATAAATAGCTGCATTCAAACTCTGAAAAACACTACTAACTGAGCTGTCAACACTTCTTGGACTGAAGTATTGTTTAATGTTGAAACGGTTCAGTTAGCAATGTTGATAATTACAATATAGGCTATTTGACTATAAAAACTTAAAATTAAATATTCAGATTACAATTATTTGTAACAAGTAAAACTTTTGTTTCTTAATCAACCCTATTTATAACAATAAAATCTTACAGTCGCATTTAACTTTTCAGACTTAAAATAAGTTTTGAAAACAAACTTACGAAACCCTTTACAAAGAGTACAATTTGTACTAACTATTTTTCTCCACTGCATTACTCTCTTTTCTGGCAGGATTTACATCCAAGAAGCAAAATAATAATTTGAATATGTTAAATTAAACATTCAGAGAAAATTGTTCTTGGTAAAAATTACAATATGAACAAATCCTTATAAAATAACAACGCAAATTTGTTATCAATTAAGGAAATGCCTTAAAAAATCTTAAATTTCATTAAACAAAATCAACAATATGAATGCTAAAACTCCAAAAATTCCTTTCTCATTTTTATTAACAATTACCAACATTCATTTGCTTTCAATCTGCCAGTTGTCATCGCTCCCTACTCAGTTCAGAAGTCGACCCGTCAGACTACTCACAAATTTTTCTCAAGTTGATATGTATTTAATTTATTTTTGAAATTTTGCCTCTTAAGTCACAGAAAATTTATAGAATATAATAAATAAGTGAAATGAAATTCTAACCTGTAACAAAAAAATATTTTACTTAATTGTATTCAATAATTCTAAATTGAAACTTATTGGAAGTATAAAAAAGTTTGTTTAGATAAATTTTTATCTATTTTAGAACTTATGCCTGCACAAAACCTATGCAATAAAATAACTGCCATAAATTCATAAAAGTTTAAATTAACAAATTATAGAAATTGTAAAAAATTTGAACAGATAATTTACGTGATATACTTTAAAAAACAATATTTACAAAACGAGCAGGATATATTTGTTACACAGTTCTTTTTAAAAATCTGTAGGTAGAACTATTGTAAATAAATTCAGAAAGACAGTCCTGATTTGCTAGCTTTCATTATTGACGATGACTTATAAATGTTATTTCTTAAAAGAAAACATATTGAGACATATGTAGCCTAAAAACTAATACATCTTTTGCGTTAAAAATATATCTCATATGAAATAAACATCATTCTTTTTCTACCAAACAAATGTCATTAAAACACTGACTGCTATGCTATGTTTGAATGACTTACATTAACAATAAAGTTAATACAATCATAGTACATCTAGATACAAGCTAGATTGTGATATTACTACTAATTGTTGGAAATTATTCACAAAAAGTACAAAGTTTAAAACAAGAAATGAAGTTGACTGGGACTTCATTCTGGAACTACTGTAACGTTTATCATTGATAAATCTACCATTTTTCTTTGGAACCGTTGGAAAAACATCGCAGCTGAATTTGCTTTGTTAAAACGGAGAACGGCTCTTTTCAGTTTGGGGTCCAGTTTCAATTGCTGAAACAAAAAACAGAAATTTAATTTGCAAAAGAAAATGATCAGAATACATTTTTTATAACATTTAAAATAATCATGTACACAAATATCAAAGCTCAAGTAATTAAGGTTATTATGGATATGTCTCCAATAAAATATTTCCAATAATTTGTAACCGGATAGGTTATAAAAAAAATAAAAATATTAATTATATAAACTGTTAAAAAAAAATGGGTTTCGGAAAATTTGTAAAAATAAAAAATTTGCTCAAACTAAAATAAAATGCTATATGTGGATTATTCAGCAATTATCAACACCTCTCCTTCACTTCTTTTATTTATTCACCTTAATACACCAGAAATCGTCGTTCATAATATACCTTAAATCATCAAAGAATACCTCTTAGGCCTACTACCTTACCTCCATAAACAAAAATCACCATACATCATGTATCTCCTTAACTCCAACGTAGAATTATATCTTAATATCACCTTAAACTCCACTTTATGACTCAAAACCTCATATAAACTCAGCTTATTCATAAAAATCTTAACATCACCTTCGTTTAACTCAAAAATAATAAATAATAATAATAATAATAATAGTACTTATAATAATCCACATATAACTTCATTTATGCTCTGTTAGCATCTGTCTATCCATAATTATTAATTACTGTGAAATATTTATTGAATTAGTTTAACTTTCTCAGGGGTGAGTACCTGGCTGTTAAAGTACAAGCTAACTGGATGTGCGTGGCTGAATAAAGAAATTCAAGACACCATGGCAGGACAACTATTCGTTTACTCTGACATAATTAAAGAATGATTATTTACAACAAGATATATCAACATTACAAAAAAAAATTAAACAAACAAATCAATTAATTATATACAATGTGTTCTCAACCCTAGTTTAAACTATGACGCAATAAAAATCAAAAGAAGTTACTTGTTAGAATAATTAAAAATTTTATGTCAGCAGACCGAAAAATGTATGTCCTATGGCCATTATTACTTACTGCGTTATTCGTTGCACTGTTTTTTACCTAGGATTTTTAGTTATTCACTCAATTCACGCAAAGTATCTCGAAGCTCAACGCGCATTTTCGTCATAGCACATGGCGACCTTTTATAACTTCACTTTTCAAGGAAAATATACGATGGATTTCATCTTCTAAGTTTGCACCAATTCCGAAGTACCTCTGCTTTATTTTAGAACAACATTCGTTGCCATCTCAAAGAAAATACCACATTTTCCAACGAATTTCACACCACCTGCAGCTAGTTATACATACAGTCCACTACGCCATATTGGAGTTCTGGAACGTTCTACCTTTCTGTGCACTTTGTCACGTACGCATAACGTACAAAGCCTTCTCGATCAGTCTTGTTTCAACGCTTGTCGTTTATACTCTGTTATACTCGCTGATACATATTTTCATTTTCTCTCATGTGCTTATTTTTTAATCTCAATAGTTCTTTAAACTGTCTATTATGCAATTATTTAACTGTTTCTTTTCACCGTTCGCCTCAACCGCACTACTCGTTAAAACAATTTCTTATATAGTTCACACACGTTACATACGTTTATTCATTAATATATATTTTAAGTCTGCTTTTATTTTACCTATTTATAGTCTGCTTATTCTTTATTTATTAAAAATGATTCTACTGTAACTATTTTGCGTCATAAAGGAATTTATATATATGCAAGAATTATAAATGTTTATTATTATATATATTGCGTCATTTTATTTACTTAGACCAAACCTCTATGCTTTAGACATTATGGGAAACTGCTGATTTATTTTTATCATGTAGCATCTCTGTTACATGGCTGTCAGTGTTACAGATTAGTATGCTAATCAAATATTTCATTTCTAAATATTTTTCATTAAAAAACCCAGCTGAACCATTTCCACTCCAATTACTGCCCCACCTAGTGTTGCTATCAGCTCCATTTAATTTTGAGCGAATATTGCACTTTAATTTGTTTACTAAAAAAAAGTATTTCTGTCAGTTCTAAAAGGCTGATTTTTTATTTGTAGTTTCTTCTGTGACTAAAGTATAGATTGGTATGAAATAAAACATATATTTTTACTTTTAAGTATATTTTTTAATTTTTATTTACTGAAAAAAATAGAAAATCGTAACAAAAAACTGGAAAAACAAGAATTTTTGACAAATTTTCAATGGGAAGACTATATTTGTTGCTTGTTTTTGATCCTTACAAACAAAATTAAGTGGTTTACAAATGTTTTAGACACAATAATACACTAAAACAAAATTATAATTGAAAAACAAGTTTTTTTTGTAAAAAATTATTGTTTGACAAGAACTTGTACAAAATTGCCTCAACTATTTATTTTATGGCTTAGTAACAGCATTATATAGGTCAAAACTAGTAAGAAAAGTTTTTTCAAAACTTATTGGTAATATTGGAATCACTCAGAATCTGATTTTGTATTCCGTCGTCTTCGTTCATTTTATTTCACAACAATCATTATTGTAAAAAGAACAATATTAAAAAATAAA
>JAGFPH010003262.1:21179-81845 GCA_018207615.1 Philaenus spumarius | reverse complement strand
CCCCCCTAAAATTTCGAATTTTTTCAAACCCTTTCTTAGTGAGCACCTATGGCCCTAGAGGAAGCGACATACCAAATTTCACTTCAATCCGTTTGGTAGTTTTTGAGAAATCGTGATCTGTGAGTCAGTGGGTTTTCGCTTTTATATATATATATACAAGTATAGATACTTTTTATTATTTTTATTAGTTTACTAACCTTCAAAAGGTCCTATTAATTTCCCCTCTACTGCTGCTGGGTCTTACTAGTTTCTACACAAACCTATGTCTTTGTCGAAGATGAATATTTCAGATGATAATTACATAACACAAAACACTACACAACACATAAAAGTGTTTTGTGTTATGTGATATCATCTGAAATGTTTGTATTCTACAATGACATAGGTTTGTGTCAAAACAAGTAAGACCCAGCAGCAGTAGAGGGGAAATTAATAGGACCACTTGAAGGTTAGTAAATTAATAAAAAAATTTTACAATAATGGTCCAGGACGTAGGATTCATAGAAATGAATAAACCTTTTATTATTTTTTCAAAGAAGTATTGCAAAATGCATTGCCAAAATTCGTCCCGTTATTAGAACCATTTTCAGAAATAAATAAATAAATTTTGCAAGAACGCACTATTTCCTGATTTTTATTTCACATTTATCTCATCAGTTATTTTCTTACCTGTTGCTGATTCTTCTGCATAGCAAATCTTTGTCCCAAAGTGAGAGGTGTTTTTGGCACTTCTGTAGTCACTTTGAATGTTACCGGTGGTATTACCCCTCGACCTCTCTGCGCCATAGCGCCTCCTCTAGATACTCCTCTCACGCCTCCTCTTCCAGTTCCTCGAGCTCGAACGGGTATGGTACCTCCTCTGACAATCTTTGGAAAAATACAATCACTCTGAAATTACTTTATGTTAATGTCAAGCCCTAGCAAAATGCAAATATGTGATGAATAAAGCGAGTATTAAAGCTTTTAAAATCAATTAACTTGTGGTACACCTTTTGCCCTTTATTCCATAAATTTGGCTTTTCTTTGGTATTCACGCCATATCAGGATCAATCAATATTCGGATACAGAAGGAAAAGTTTATTGCATTTGCTAAAATATAAGTTAAATTTATAGATTAATATTTTATTTTATAAAAGGAAGTAAAACTAAATTATAAACAAAAAATAGGAATTTGAAATGAAATCATATTACTACATTTTCGACGATGGTTAAAATTACAGAATAGGGTTTACATGAATTTATATTATCAGACATTCTTAGTAGTGATTATGTGCACGTATCAAAAAATGTACATTACCTTTCTATGTAGGAAAAGTGTTAGTTGAGTTCTACAACCTAGAGTCAATAAGTTCCCAGAATTAATTTCTCAAGACCGCCAGCGCAGTCGCCTGTGAGAAATTTGTTTTGCAGCAGTTGGTACTACTCCTGGGGAGCGAATATCGGTAGTGGGGGTATAGCTCAGTTGCATTTGTTCTCCGGTGGGGAGTGCTTATAGTGTGTCTGCAAGTTTACAGTTTTGTTTAAAAAAAATTTCGTTTCGTGAACAGCAAGCAAACATTAAATTCTGTGTTTTGCTTCAAAAGTCACCTTCCGAGACTCTTGAGTTGCTAATTCCAGTTTACGGAGACGAGGCGATGAAGAAGAGTTAACTTTACGAATGGCACAAATGTTTTTGCGAAGGTCGTGTAAGCATTGAAGATGACCCTCGTAGTGGACGACCTTCAACCTCAACCAACGATTGACGAAATTGCATTTGAGTTAAATTTATCACAAGGTAGTATCCACAGTATCTTTCATTTGAAAATGCATCGAATTTGTTTGCGAATGGTTCCAAAAATGCTGACTGCCGAACACAAAGAAAATCGGATGTTAATGGCTGGCAAGTTAATTGATATGGCCGATTCAGATCCGGATTTTTTGAAAAAAAAAAAAAAAAAATTGTTACTGGTAATGAAACATGGTGTTCTCTCTAGGACCCTCAAACAAAACTTCAGTTCTCTGAATGGAACGAAAACATCTACAAGGAAGATAAATTTCTCTTGGACAAAAGGAAGGGGAAAGTGATGCTGGAGATGTTTTTTGATTACAAAGGCATAATTCACTACGAGTTCATTCCACAGGGACAAACAGTGAACAAATAACTTTAAGTGGAAATTCTTAGGCGCTTAAGAGATGCCATCAGGAGGAAACGCTCTGAAAAATGGGCGGGAAACATTTGGATTTTGCTTCATGATGATGCCCCCTGCACATCGGTCCCGGTTAGTACGTAATTATCTAGCCAAGAACTATTCGCCCGATCTAGCGCCAGCCGATTTCGTCCTTTTCACACGGTTGAAAACATCGTTGAAGGGAGAACGATATGCAGATGCTGAGGCTCTCAAGCAAAATGCTACGAAAACCCCGACAGAACTTTCACAAAATGAGTTCCAAAAGTGATTTGAAGAGCTGTGTAAACGTTGGGGCAAGTGTGTAGTTGCAGAAGGAGAGTATTTTGAGGGAAAATAAATTTGTAAGTTTCTAACTTTGTTCAATAAATAAATAAAACCAATTCCAGGATCTTTTTGACCCTAGTAGTGTATGAGACAGCCAGGTTTTTAATTTTAACATAGTAATTAATCTTATTCATATTTTAAAAATTGTTTTACTTATTTTATTTATTTTTTATGTATTGAGGATTTTGTTCTAAAGAAGGCTGGCATTCAGTCGGAGAAGACATTCGTTCTAGGTGGCCATCAATATCGACTGAGGAGTGTCATGTTGGATGAATGAACTTGTAAAGTCGAATCGTCGACTATCTGAGAAATGGTTGAAGAGTTCATTTTGTTTAGTTTAAAGAAAAACTGGAAATGGGTAGTGTTGCAGCAAAGTTTGTAGGATCAAAACCAACATAGTCTTGTGAAGTCTAAGAGGATTTTGTTGAGATGACAAAAAATGACAACACATTCTTTAACCCTCAAAGTGGCAGACTGCAGTCTCTCAGGCGCAAATGCAACCCGCACGAACCTTAGCGAGAATTTGCATATATTTGCATTATCGATAATTTAATCCACTTAAAATCATCAAATCGTAATAAAACTGGCACCATTGGAAAGGAAATGAATTAAACTTAAATTTTTGTATTTACAACTTTTTTGTAAAACGTATATTTACATAAGTAATCATCGTTATAAAATATGCATATCGGGCTACAGCTATTTCCACGCGTGAATCTGCATACAATTGTACTGTTATTTCCCACTTCTTCAACGTTCAAGCCCACCTACTGAAGTATTTATATCGAGATTATAAAGCTACCATTGGATTCGTCAAGATTTTATCTTTCTAATGGTGCCTTCCAATCAGATGTCACTATTTTACAGGATTTATTCAAAAGATTTCTGTAAACCTTGTGATTGGGCAGTTTTTCAACCAATGAAACAGCCCATTTGTCTACCGAGATAACGCCTACTATATCAAATGTTTTGACAGATTGCTTTACACCATTTTGTAGAGAAAAGACTGACCTTTCTAACGGCGGGAATTGAACTAGAATAAACCAGTTTTTTGTTTGTCTAGATAGCAGTAGAATGTACATATCTAGTGAGACCGCCTAGAGAGTCCCGTTCCCACGCAATTCAAATGACCCGTCTTATCTCGTTATCTCGTAGGCAAAGTTCCATTAGATTGATGTCATTTTGTTATTCAAATAAAGATAACTCAAACACTTTTGTGAACTAAGAAAAGACAAGTATACCGTTCGTTTCTTTGATTTATCTTCTACACTTTGTTATAATAATATTTCATTTCTGGGCAAAGCATATATTAGTAAATTACGTTTCAAACTAAGCCTAGATTTGTTAGCAGTCGTGTATTTCGAACATAAAACTGGTTTTTTTCAAAATAAGAAATTTGAAATTAATAAATGTTTTTATCCAGTTCTATTTAGAACTAAATTACGAAACTTTTTTACGCATATGAAAAAATTACAAAAAATGTTTACTACTTGTTATGTAGGCCTAAAGTTGAACTTTTTCCTTTCGTTACTGAACATTTTTTGTTTCTTGAGCTAATAGCTTTTACAATTTCAAAAGAAACTAATTTTTAGTGGCATATTGAATTCTTTGAAGTTTCTTCTACAAAAAAACTATTGAACACTTTTAGATTGGGGTTCATTTACTATTTTTGGCGAATTTTTAAAAATATGCTTGCAAAACGCTATAAACGGGCTTTTCAATTTTAGCTTTAACGATGCCACTTCTCTAGGGTTAAGAACAGTGGAAACATGGGTTTATACAGTTATGAAGTGGAAAATTTAGGAAATACAGCACAGTAATAATTGTGGAACTGTATGAAAAATAGGATACTATGCCCATAGTTTTATGTTCTAGATTTCATGCTTTCACTCACATCGACTAGTTGCACTCGTTGAACACCTTGTTGTATATTTCCTCGTTGAACTCCTCTCTGTAATCCTTGATGCACGAACCCACGCTGAACTTTCTGATTATTTTCTCCAGTTGTGTTTATCACTTTTGTTAAACCGTCATTTATAATTTCAGATCCACCTAGTAAAACTGGAGTCTGAAAAAGAAGTTATTGTTTTAAACTTAACTTAATTATGTTTATTAGTACTTTTACCTTGACAGTTATGGATTAACTAAACAAAACAACTTTCATATTAGCTTGAACAGCGTAAAATGGTAAATGAGATACAGGCTTTTTTGTGAAATTGTATAAATTCTTCTTTAATCGAGTACACAAAAAAAAAAAAAAAGTTGTAGTCAATGTCTTTACTCCGTTCTCTACTGTTCCTGCCAGCCCATCACACAGCTATATAGCATGCTTTCATACTTAATACATTTTATTGGTTTCATGGTCCATGGTAAAGAATTAGCAATTTTTCAGTCATACTTGAGAGACCGGAAACAGCTTGTAGATATAGATGGTAGACATTCAAAAATAATTAATACTACTCTTGGTGTTCCACAAAGTTCAGTGTTGGGCCTAATATTATTTTTGATTTTAATTAATGATTAAGTTTAAATGTTTCATATTCCTCAACAATTTATGTGGACGACACTTCTTTACTTTTAAGTCACAAAGACATTTTTCAATTGGATAATGTAGCAGCTAGTGTTTTAAACGAAGCAAATGACTGGTTTGAGATAAATAGACTGTCTTTAAATGTAGAAAAAACTCAAAAACGTTTAGTCACTCTCCAAAATAAATATAAACATAGTTATAAGCCTGCATATGGAAAATTTGTAACTTTGCTTGGTATCAAAATTGAAGTATGCTCTCCTGGGCAGTGCATATAGATTATGTTAAGAAGAAATTTTCAAGTGTGATTTATTTATTAATCAATCTTCAGAGTCAAGTAACTTTTGAATATTTAAAAATGGCATACTTTGCTTTCTTTTGAAGTATTTTAAGTTATGGACTTCTTATATGGGGAAATGAAATGGGAATACAAAAAATTTTAATTTTTAAAAAAAAAAAAAAAAAAAAAAGCTTTGAGAATATTAACAAATTCAGACAAATTAGAACATTGCAAGAAAACTGGTATTTTAACTGTTATGAACTTAAATATTGTTGATGTAGTTATAGAATTTCATGATAATATTTCCAATCTGGTAAATAACAAATGCCTTCAATGCAAATAAAGTAATCAGCTGTTTTTTTTTCAAACCTGGAATAAACAACCTGAATACGAGACCTAGCGCTACCTATAGGATTTCAGAAACAACTTATCGGCCTACAATTAGTATTACGATTTCATGCAAAGTTTTAAAAATTAGAAATTAAATTCACTTCCCCACGATTACAGACCCCCAACCTCCAATTTACCGTAAGACATACGCCTACACGAGAAAATTAACAACAATTTATAACACGACTTTATTACGATACACGTTGGAATTAAAAAATCATATGTTATTCACCGTCCACTGAATGTTATAGGACGAACTACTTCTCTCGATTTATTTAAAAAAATCCAGAACTGTACGGAAATTTTACCCACAGCAATCGATGCAGCAAAGCTCTACCTCCACAAAATCCTTTTACCAAAAATCATGATTCCCAATATTTGTGGAGGTAGTTAAAGAAAACCGAGAAAAAACATCGTTTACTTTTACGGTAACAAAAACTTCGCCCATTTAGGTCAAGACTCTCTCTGCCCGCTGGTAATCACGGAGCAACAAGATTTGAAGGAATTTCAAAATAATTTTAATATGTTATCAAAATTAATTATAGCCTCAGAATGTTACTCAAGGATAGTTAGCTTTTTATTAGTAAAACTATTTTTTCAATTGATTCAGTAGTTCCAAAGATTACCCCCTACATACAAACAAATTTTACCTCTTTATAATATTAGTATAGATAATTAAAAAAATATTCAATTAACCATTTCATATTCTTATTTATTGTTATGTTTTAAATTTGATTTCTTAAAACACACATTGTTTAACGTAATAAAATTGCTTACCCTTTTTGTTATGATATTTCCATCTTTCGTTCTTACTTTCACACGTTTATACTTTGTAGGTAGTCGTATTCCAGAGGACGTTACTGTAACCATCGGTAGCATTTCGTCTGCCATCGTGTCCACTCCTCTTTGTTCGGGTATTTTTCCAGCTAACCTCGAATACACAGATCCTCTCCCCCTCTGGCTCATACCTACGGGAGCAGGTGGTGCGTGAACTACAGGGCCGATGATGACCGGAGTTGTGGTTTGTTGGACTGGATCGGGATCTACTCCAGGTGGACCGTCATCTGTAAAGTCATTGTATAAAATAAGTGAGAAATATTTTAGAGATTGTGTTCAAATTTGGTGTTTGGATTGTACAAGGGTTTAATCCTTAGATAGTGCACAAAATTATTTCTTTAACAGATTCATTCTAAATAATCATACACCTTCTTCTTCTTAACCCTAGACGTGTTTGACGTGCTTGACCTAGGTCTCACACTACCCAATTGACAACTCTACTTTGTATTGGATATTTCACCCTCTAAAAATCATCCAATCGCAATAAAACAAAAACCGTTGGAAAGGAAATGATTTAAATATTTGTATTTACAAATTTGTTCTAAAACGTATATTTACATATGTAATCATCGTTTTAAAATTGTAGTTTTCTGAATCAATTGATGCCGCGCGAGAAAGCAATAGGAAATTACACAACTTCTCTAAGGCTCAATATCGCTCGACAGAAATATTTTGACAATATAAAGATACCTTTGGATTCGTCAAGATTTAAACTTTTTAAGACTGCCTTCCAATCAGACGTCACTATTTAAGTTTCAAAAATATAAAGGTTTCTGTAAACCCTTCCAATTGGACAGTTTTAAACCAATGAAACAGCACATTTTGGATTCGATATATCTCTTACAATTCGATATATTTGTATAGATATGTTTATATCGATTTGTAGAGAAAGGTTCAACCTATTGCTTCGTGTAAACTAACCCACATTTACTGTAACGGTTTTATTCATACAGTCCTGGGAAATACAGACTTTTGTTGAATTCAAAACTCGCCTTGAGAAAGTTCGGCTAGCGGCGATTTCACTATTCGTTTGATCTAATTTTGTGATTCAAGTAAAACTATGTGAAATACGTTTACAAAATAAAAACTTACAAGTATACAGATCAATTTTAAGATTTATTCTTTGTTATAATATTTCATTTTTGGGCAAAGCATATTATATTCCTAAAATACTATTCAAACTAAGCCTAGTTTTGTTAGCAGTCTTGTAGTAGGAACATAAAAACGGTGTTTTCAAAATAAGAAATTTGAAATTGATATATATTTTTTTTATACAGTTCTATTTAGAACTAAATTACAAAACTTTTGTACATTTTGAAAAAAATACAATGTTTACTACTTTTTATGTTGGCCTAAAGTTGAACTTTTTCCATTCGTTACTGAACATTTTTTCTTTCTTGAGCCAATAACTTTGTAAATTTTACATCAATAAACTTTTTACTGGCATATATGAATTCTTTAAACTTTCTCTACAAAAAAGAACACTTTTGGATTGGTTTATAATATTACTATATTTGGCGAATTTTTGAAAATATGCTTGCACACGCACCGAATGGCTTGGCATCGCACAAAATTAGCATGGACAGTTGTAGGGTTACGTGAGCGGTCCACACCTTGTGACAGCCTCAAAGGCTTTTTGCATTCCCACATTAAGGATGTTAAAACCCCTAGTTACCCTTGTCAAGCAAGGTTGTCCTGGAGGATGATTAAGTTTTCCAAAGGTTTTACAACCTATTCGAGCCTATCACATCTAAAACCGAATTATGTTATTATGATCAACAATGTGTACGACTACAACAAGTTTCAACTTCAATCTAATCTAATTCAATATAATACTAGGCGAAACCCAGTTGGAACCTTCTCTACACATAATCATGTTATGTTTTCTTTATAATAAAGGTGTAGGATTAATAATAACCCCAAAGCTAAGATCGTAAATAATGTTAAATGTTCAAATCAAATTATTTCGTATAGTTTATAACAGCAGTTATAATAAGGTTTAAAAGAACCAGCCAGGCTCAGGTCTACACTTTAATAAATAAGTAAAGTAATACTGTAGATAAATAAAACGTTTATGGCTTTTCTTGAATATAATTCATTCATGTATGTTTGAACAACTTAAAATACTTGACACTATTTTATAAATATATTTTGTAACTAATTATTATTGAGATCATGTACAACTAATATTTCGGAACAGGACGTTAGGCAAATTCTCTTCAAAATAAGAGTTTCTCAGTCAACTTGGAGGAAAAACTAAATAATAATATATTTTCCTTTCAATAATTACATCCCACTTCTGAATAACATTTTTTATCACCGCAGCACGCCCATGTTTGTAAAAATTTTGCGTTCCGTATACGCAGAACGATACGGCATGAAAGCGACAATTCCCGTCTCCCACGATAGGAATTATTTTGAACTTGTTAAAACGAAGCATCATTTATTATAACATCGATAATTCAACAATTACAAAGCAAACCCACAAAAACGCATACGGTTTGCGTGAAGCACA
This sequence comes from Philaenus spumarius, assembly GCA_018207615.1. Classification (NCBI taxonomy): domain Eukaryota; kingdom Metazoa; phylum Arthropoda; class Insecta; order Hemiptera; family Aphrophoridae; genus Philaenus; species Philaenus spumarius. Next base: position 72,804 of record JAGFPH010003262.1, on the reverse strand, counting down.
AACCTAGAATAACGGTTGTTACACAATTAACATCGATAATTCAATAATTACAAAGCAAACGCATAAAAAACGCATACGGTACGCATGAAACACAAACCTATACGGCCGTTATACAATTCCAGTTCAAGCTTGCCAACTCACAACATAACTGAAGCCACGCCCCCAACGAACACTGCATGACCAGTAGCGGCGACGGCGGCGCAATACACGTTGAATTTTTTGGTGACCCGCAAAAGCAGCTTTTTTTAACTAACTATACCACTCGAAAGAAAATTTAATTAAAAATATTTTCATCGCTTACTACATCGACTTAGCACTGATAGTTCTTGAAATATTTTGGTTTTAAAGTTGTCATAAAATTTAAAAAAATTTTAATTTATGTAACTGGAAAACTATAAGAGATAGACGGGATTGCCGCATAGTTCTAAATCACCTGTATACGTAATACAATCCAGCATAAAAAAAAACAGACCATTTTATAAACATATTATAACATCCATTTTCAGCTATTTTAAGATGTCTTTTTTATATTTCCATAATCACCTTTAACTACATAATAAAATAAAGAATGATTTATGCACAAAAAAATATTATGATGCTATAACTTTATGAGTTAAAGTATAATAATAAAATATAATTAGAACCTATAGATTTGAAGTTACAACCTCAATTTTTAAAAAACATTTTGTGAACAACCATTCATTACTGTTAACTACTGTTAAACTAAAAACATGAACTAAATTTGTTTACGGAAGCAATTGTCTTCCCATTAAATCAGTTAACTAATTGAAACCATCCTCTTCCAGAGTCATTTGTATACCTAATTTTTTGTTCCGATCTGACTTTATCATCGACAACTTCTTTTCCGCAGCTGCTTGTTCTCTTCTTGCTTCTTTCTCAGCCATAACTTTCTCCCGAAGCTTTTTCTGTTCCTCGATTTTCATCCTGTAAAGTTTTGTTTCTTCGTCTTCTTCCTAGCAAAGCATATGAGTTTTCATAAAAACATCTCAATCAATTAAAATTAGTGAAAAAATACAAGCAGGGCCGGATTTACACTTCGTTACGTCCTAGGCCAAAGATTTCTGATGCGACTTCACCTCGTTATCGTCTATCAGCCTTAACTTCCCCTCTCCCTCCATTTTCATTCAAATTCTCAAATCCGACTCAATAAATGAAAACAGAAAAATAACTTTTAAAATTACGATATTGTGAGTTCTTGAATTATTCATTTAGTTACAAATATTATTGAAAGCTTACATGGAACTTTCATGTCTAAAATAAAACACTAACCCTTTTCCACTCCACTACAATGAAAAATTCCCTCCTGTTCAACCGAAAAAATAAATTCAACCGAAAGTTAGAAACATTATTTATTAAAAATAATAATAAAGAAAATTAAAATAATTTCTCGATTTACTGATCTGCGCTCTTTCCAGTTAACGCCATAGGCTGGCCTGAATACCAATTATAGTAAATTAACAATCAAAATTAAACTATTTGGTCGGCAGCTTGTTGTTTTTAGCTTTTACACAGACATATCTTTTTATTAGTTGTTTCTAAAATTACAAATCACAATATATACTGCAATGACGTGCTTAAATATCTAATCAAATCATATCAAAATATCTAAAATGTTATTAAAAAATAATAAAGTACACAATGAAAAAATAGGATATACAGTAAATCCCCGGTTAACCGAATTCGGATCAACCAAAACCTGGGTTATCTGAAACGCCTCCAAAAATCGTAAATCCAAAAATAATAGCCCTATTGTATGTACAATATTTAATTTTTTTTTTTTTTTTTAATCAAAATTAGAACCCTTTTCTAGAATTTAAACATCTATTGGAAATTAAATAGCGGCTTTTAAAAAAATGTGCCAATGTCAAACTTTGAATACAGTCTTCTCAGAACTCGAAAAATGTTAGAAGTCCCCCTTTCCTTTGATGTCGGGCCACCTATTTTCTCCCTCCTCAGAATCAAACCGCGAAATAAACAAACTACGTACTTCTTCTCACACGTTTATTTATGCGCACAGAGCAACTGAAACTTTATCTTTAACGTTTTACACACAAAAGGTTGAAAATGTGGAAAAATGTAATTTCCGAATGGGCCCGTCAAAAGTCGGTACAGGGGGGTTCCATATAGCAACAATGCTAACTCTCCCACTCCTCCTAAGGAACAATTCACAACGACATTACCGACGCACGCTATATATCGCAAGCATACGCCTGGGAAGCGATTTTTTGTAAAAATAGCCGCTATGTTTCTACCGACGCATGCGCAACCACTTCCAAACCACGTGTTGTTTGTTTTGATTAAGTTACATAGCCTGGCAGTGTGAATTGCTCACGGATCGCGGGCATAGTAGGCGTCCACGGACTGAAGCTATATTAGGTGCGTGAATGCTTTAAGACCGTGACATACAAGTTTGGAGGGATGCAAGAAACAAACAAAAATTACTGAGTTTTTTTTTAATGAGTAATTCATATGCTACAGACCATTAAGTACAGTATACAGTGATGTAAGGTAATCTTAAAAATGTAATTTTAACTTAAATAAAGATGATAAGTGTAGCCTACAAAGAGATTTTTGAATTTGTTTGACCACAAAAATTGTTATCCAAAAGTGCTTCCCTCCCTTCAATTCGGTTAACCGGGTTTTAAACATCTAAATTTTTTCGCTTAAAAACTCTACTTCATACAAGTCATACACATACGGTACCACCTTATAAACATACAGTACATACGTTCCTTGATACCACATACGGTACTTTGGTATCTTGAGTAGATACCATACAACTAGTTAATTTAGCCAATAACATAGTTTTTATCTTTACACACTTATCTTTCAACATTTCCAAACATCTTCAACACATGTAAAACTTGATGGAGTTCAAAAGTTGTTTTTTTAACTTTACAAACTTTTTAAAGTTATTTTTAACTATTTATTTTGTTACGCTAAAACAATTTTGTTGCTATTTCTGTAAAATTAAAAAACTATACATTTAAAAAGTAAAATTCCCACATATAACAAAAAATGTCTTTTAAAAGATTTGGTAATCATTTTACATTCATATTTTACTGCTTGAATCTGGAATATTTGACCAGTTTTCAGGTTATTTTCTTGTGAAATATTTAAAAAGACTATTATAACCGCCAAAGATTTATTTGTTGGAAATCATTACTTTTAGACAGAAAATTGTTTAATAGGCTTGGATTGGTTACTCAACTCACTTCAGGTTCTGTTGTAGTATCTGGCAAGACTTCAGGTGGCAAGTTGTCTACTGTCTTTACTTCGTGCAAGTTGCTCATCACTGGACCACCCTGTACACAAAGTGTCAAATAATGTACTGTACACAAAGAAGAATAACTTCAGTTTGCTCAAGAAGGCAATGATACACAATTTTATTTCCTTGCACAAGACAGAAGATACTACAGTTAAACATAGCTCAAACTAATGTTGACTCTACGTCTGAGTAACGTTATAAAAGATGTATCAACAGGAAATCATATTTCTGTTAACTTGACTGCTTGAGTGAAAGGACAAACAACTATACAGTATTACCACTATTGACAAAATTATTCATGAAATTTATTTAAAATGGTAGTTGATAAAATTGGCACAAATGGTTTTCGGGCATCAATTTTTTCGCGGAAATACGCTGTTGTATATTACATTGCGTTTTAATGCCGGCGTTTTTAAAAATTGACGCTAATAATATTATTCGGTCGTCGTATTCTTTCGACCGGGAAACAATAATTTTGGACTTCACAGAACAAATCACCACCCTCGGCAATTGCTAAACGGAGCTACAGTCGTTCGCTGCGCGTTAGAACTGCTTTATGTAATTTAATGTACCGACAAGACGCCGAGCGACAGCGTGACCGCCGTGTTTTTACAAAAATGGCGTGCAATTCATGTGGACGCGGCGGTGACGCTGTCGCTCGTGAGCGCCGATCTCATACTAACTCCGATTTAACTAAATGCTTCCGCTGGACGCAACTGCCGAATTGCCGCGTGTCGCTCGTGCGAACCAGCCCTTGTAGTCGGAACAAGCGTATTTGTAGTGTTGATAAGCCATAAATATATAAACTTGGTTTCGACAAAATATTCGGGAAAAGTCGGGAAAAAGTCGGGAATTTTATATGGGAAATTTGCTAGACACCCTGGAACTATATGAAACAATAGGGAACTACCCCTTCCTGTTGGCTACGCCTGAATACTCTGGCCAATTGTCAGTCTCTCTCTAGCTTTTAAACTAGACGCTTGCCATCAATTGCGTGTGCTTAGTGTATGAATTGTGTTGTGTCTGTGGTTTGGTGTGTTTGACTTCTCAGTCTTAACTCTGAGATCCATCATGTAGATATTTAAGGTTAGTAATAATTTTTAGTTTTAATTTGTTCACCCTTATATAGGCCTAGTTGCCTAGGTTTATGTACCGTTAGTTTTAGTCACTTGAGAACGGGAATTGATTTGTATTCCCGAAACGTCGTGTTTGATTATTTAACACACAAATGATGGCAAATGTCCGAACAAGTAATTATAATATGTATATGTACTGTGAATTAACAAACTGTAGGATTACTGTAATTTAAAAAATAGTACATATTAAAACATTAACTTACTGCATCAAAAAACACACAAGTGTCAACATTACTGTGGGGGTGGGGGCAAACGGTCTGATCACAACTATGCAAATGTCTTGCCAGGCTATCTTCTTCTTCTGTGGGCGGTCCAGAACCTTTTGCACGTCAGCCTCTAGGGCTTATTGCTCTCCCACGTAAGGATGTTGATCCCTCAGTTACCCTTGTCAAGATCCATAAGCCCGTTGAACTTAAGAATCCTTGTAACAAGGTTGTCTTGAGGTATGGTTTGTCCTTTGTTCAGTTTACCAAAGGTTCATAACTGATCTGTTCCAGCCTCTCACACTCATAAATCAGGTGTTCTGTGGTTTCCTCCTGCAGGCCACATTTCCTGCATTTAGGATTTCCAGTAAAAATGCCCATGTTCTTCATGTGTTTCCTAAGGTGGCCATGTCCTGTGATTAGAGCGACCGCCTCCTTTACCTTGCGTCTACTTAATGACAGAATGTCGGTTGCAATTGGTCTTGATGGACCAAGAAGTGAAAGTTTGCTTATCCTCAATCCAGGGATGCTCCTCCACCTGCTTCCATGTTCCAATCTTGACCAGTCGGCAACTACCTGCATAGCTGCCGTCTTGGTATGCCACAGAAAGGGTGAGGTCCTGTGAATTCAGAAGCCGATGCCCTGTTTGCCAGCTTATCTGCACATTCATTTCCATCTATTCCAACAAGTCCTGGTACCCAACAGAGTGTAACCTCGTTGAGACCTGCAAGCTATACAATTGAGTGATTTAACCCGCTTTTATCTCACCCTAAAACTTTCCCAGCACGGTCATAAGTTTAGTTACACACAGCTGTCAGTACTTATTTGTTCAGTGGCATCGCCATCTTCATAGGTGACGTTTACTAAAGTATGATAACAAAACATAAAAGTATAATGATTTACAAAACATTAAAACTAAAAAATGTTGTATGAAATAAAAGTAAAATTTGTAGATTTATGACATTACAACCGAGTGGTTCAAATATTTATTTACACTAAAACAGGGGTTTTTAATAACGTAAAAGATAACGATTTGACCGGATGTAATAAAATGACTCTATATCCGAGTTGGCGCATTAGCCGAGGCCTTTAAAACCAAGTATGACCGTATTATATAACTTTCCCTAAAAACTCATATTTGGAGCAGAAATTTTATATTGATTACACATAAATGGTTCAATTCAATTTTTAAAAATTTGATTTTTTTGTCTTGTTTTAATAAGAAAAGCACCGATGGGTTACCATTGGGCTGAAATCAACTTTTTCCTACTAGGATCTTCATCCGAATACGAACGGGACATACAGCTTCCAAGGCACGTACTATAAACCCCTCAGCAACAAAATTAACAGTTTGAAGCACATAACTCAAATGCTTCATAATTTATAATAAATGAATACTAGGGGAGATCCCTGCGTGCTCCGCACGCCAACCTCCGATTGAACTTTCTGAAAACATATGTTACTTTTTATCTATCTATATATATATATAAAATCCAATGTATGTCTGTCTGTTTGTCCTTTATGCGTTACCAAACCGTCCATCCGATTGCTTTGAAATTTTGCATAGTAACACAGGTTAACCCTGAGAAGGTTTTAGGCCATTTACCGAAGTTCTAGGACATTAGGGATGTGTCCCACTGGACTTCAAAGTTTCAATGTTAATGTTATGGAAGAAAGATTTCTTTTGATTTTATCAGGGGCACAAAAACAGCTGTTCGTATAAGAAACATAGCAACACGTCATATTTGTTTACATTCATTACCAAAGAAACATTACTTAGCAAATTTGAAGAGTATTAACTTTTTGAGGTTATATTGACAAACTAAAAACAAAAATCAACGAAAAATGCTTACTATATTTTAATTCAATACTAACATTGGTTGTTACATATTTATTCTATATAAAACAGCTGATTTGGATTAAAAACTGAACATAATTTTAGGTTAGGCCTACAATGAACCAAAACACCAATATAATTATGAAACTTAAGCCTATGCTTTGTTTTGTGCCATAATGTGCCACAGCGAAGCATGGCAGGGTACAGCTAGTTTATAATAAAAATGTAGGATTAATAATATCCTCAAAACTAAGATGGTAAATAATGTTAAATGTTCAAATCAAATTATTCCGTATATTTTATAACAGCAGTTATAAAGGTTAAAAGAATCAGCAAGGCTTAGGTATGTACTTTAAAAAAATACCTAACCTAAAAGTTTGAAATACAAATAGTTCCTTCAAAATGTGAAATCAAGTGTGAATGGAAATATTATCGCAAACAGTTGTTTTATCTGTTATTTTATTCAATTGGTTGCTATTCATCAGTCTAGGCCTAAGCTAAGAATTTTTCCAACTAAATTAACAAAAATATTGAAATAAAAAATGTTTTTATCAAAATGAATTTTGTCCACCTTGTGTTCGCTTGAAACTCATTTGATCTCTATAATTAATTAATGGTTTAAATAAAAGCTAGTACTCCACTGAAGTAAATCTATTTTTTTTCTTTTCTGAAAGTTTATTAAATAATTTCAAACCAGAGTAATAAACACCACGTTCTAAAAATTCCAATCTGTGCACGGGATATTGCAATACATTTTCCCTCATCAGATATTTATGGTTACGTTGTTTTCCTTCGAACATACTCTGGCATGCCTTAAAAAACACAAACATTTCATATATATAAATAGATGGAAAAGTCAAAATTCTATATTTTTCAAAAGGTCTACATGATTGATGAAATTTCAAATTAAACATTACTCTAATTATTCGTTTCTGAATACGGAAAACAAAAGCATCGCCAGTGCCCTTAACTCAGCCGAGGACGTATATATGCAGAGTAAACTGATTATTGTCATAGATTGTTTTATTAATTTTTTAAGACTAGAGTTCTAGCTAAATTAGATTTGTAATTTTATTTCTTTAACTTAGGTCTAGATGCCCAAGATTATTTTCCTGTAGTTTTTAGTCACTTGTTTCATACCCTAGAAAGTAAAATACAAAAATGCTAGCAACAGTGTGAATAATTTTAACCAACAGAATTATAATGGTTCTGTTTCTAACTCAGAGCACTAAAAACCACACTTCATGTGACTGTAACCTGTTTTAATGCTTTTGTAAAGCACAAACTGTACATTCAACACATCAGGCGTAATAAACTGTTACTAACCTTTCTCTGCTCAAACCTTGCTTGTTTGAAAGGAATCTCATTGTTGACTTGATTAGGTACGGAAGTTCTCTTGTTCATGATTCTCTTGTCTGGTGTTCCTAAGCGACCTCGTATTCCTCCTATAACACAAATGTGATACTTTACCAAATTTTAGGAAATAAAAACTAAGATAGATAACTTAAATAAGACCGGAACTCTACATATTTCTATTTTTCTCTCTTTTACTCACTAATAATTTTAAATTCTGCAAGGTACAACCTGTTCAATTCTGTGAAGTATGACTGTCAAGGAAATAATGAACTACAGGTAGAGTTCCGTTATTCTGAACCCCGCTATTCCGAACCCGCTATTCCGAACCCCGCTATTCCGAACCCGCTATTCCGAACCCGCTATTCCGAACCCGCTATTCCGAACCCGCTATTCCGAACCCCGCTATTCCGAACCCGCTATTCCGAACCCGCTATTCCGAACCCGCTATTCCGAACCCCGCTATTCCGAACCCGCTGTTCCGAACCCCGCTATTCCAAACCCGCTATTCCGAACTCCGCTATTCCAAACCCCGCTATTCCGAACCCGCTGTTCCGAACCCCGCTATTCCGAACCCGCTATTCCGAACCCCGCTATTCCGAACCCTGCTATTCTGAACCCCGCTATTCCGAACAGAGTTTAGAAAAAAATACCAATTTTTTTAAACATAAAAACAGGACAAATTATAAAGACGCTCGTGAAAAACGTACAATTATTGTTATACAAATAAGTTAAATAGAGACATACGTAGAGCCTAAGCTTGATGAAAACGCCTGAAACCAAATTGGAATGAAAGCTGGTTTTGTTTCCTTCACATTTTCCATCCGTTTTGCGGGAAGGAAGCTAATGCAATAAGCATCCGGTGAAAAGGATACCGGGTCCTTCAGAAAGAAGGAAGGATTAGATACAACAGCTAGGCACTTACCACTTGCTTTCATCCGTTTTTCTCCTTCGTTTTTGTTATCTCGAAGGAATTTTTTCTCGATAATTTTTTAAGATAATGCGGTACTAACGGACAGACTGTGGGGCATGACAAAACGGACAGCCTATCCATTTCCTTCCATTTTTTAGAACAAAATAACAACAAAAGGAAATAACTCCGGATAATGTAAACCTACAAATATAGCGAGGTCAAGAGCATTGCTGTGTCTACGTGTGATATGAGTTCAGTTTGAGCGTTCACCTCCTTCTCGCTTTCCCCCGAGCCAATCAACGCTGTATAAAACAGACACTAGCAGATGTCCCCGCACTTAATTTACGTCTTAACAAGTCAATACGTTGATATTATTCATGAAATCCGCCTATTCCGAATTCCCGCTAAACCGAACACTGTTTGGTCCCAATTAGTTCGGAATTGAGGGACTCTACTGTAAATATCTACAAAATAGTATAGAAATTTGTATTGAATAAGTTAAACACAAAAGAATAAAATTGAGACAAGTTTATGAACAACTTATTTATATTAAACTGAGCTAATGTTTGTTTGAAGTACAGGCTTAGAGGACGAGATCTCAAACTTTCAAGGTTTGTACGACAGTTTTTAAATCTCAAATGTCGAGCAAAAGTGAATTAGTAGTCCAGAGTTTCGGGCAAAAGTTGGATCGTCTTCTTTTGCCATTGTGTTTTTAATTCCATTTAAATAACAATAATTCTTAACATTAACGCAACTAGTAAACGGACCGTATTTCATTTCGCCGTTGTGTTTTAAATTATGTTTTAATGTCAGTAGTTCATCAAATTGCCGTAAATTGTATTTGGGCAACGTTTACTACCATTTTATTTTCCCCTTTTTGTTTTAAATAACATTTCATTGCCGTTATTCCTACAGAATTCCAAAGAACATTGATTTCTTTATGGTATAGGCCTATACCATCATCGTCGATAGATCACATATTTTACTGTGAATCATGTAAACAATACATGTCGGATCAATTTGTGTGTAAGTATGAGTCATAGAATTTACTTTAAAAACAAAAAACCCTGGGCATAGAGTTTAGTAAAGATATCACAATCAACTTATTGCCAAGAACAATATTGTCCTCCTGAATTTTAGTCCCTTTCCATTATGTCTTTCTCTTCTATGTTGGAATATATTTTCAACCAATTCACTATTAATTTAGTCGCTTGGCTAAATTTATTCCAACATTTTCAACATTATTTTCTGGAAAATTAACACAATTACTTCATTAGCAATATTTAATGATTGTTTGTTTACACGTGTATCAGATAAGAATTTGAGAGTTTAGTTACTGCTACGATCTACCAATGTGTTTGGCCACGCAGATGTTGGTAGAATCCACCACTTTGACAACACCTACCTACCGGTAGATCTAAGCAATGTGGTTGCAGGCATTAATATTTGTACCAAATACAATCTTCCTCCTTACATTTCAGAGATTAAAAATAATTTCTTATATTAAATGTTGTACTGCGTAAACCCACCTCTGAACTGCCCTCTTGGTGACTGGAACTGCTGTTGTTGAGGGGGCGGTGGCCTATGCACAGGGCCAGGAGGTCTGAACATCTGCAGAAGACAATAAAATAAGATTTGTATACTAAAACTAACATACACTTAAAGAACTAAATAAAATGGTAGTTTATTTACCCCCATGAGTAAGGGTGATTTCCTAATCAGAACTACATACATGATCATCTGTGAGCTCTAAAAATCAAGTTTTCCCCTCGTAACTCGGGAACAAAAGCAAATATTCAAGAATATGCAAATTTATAACTAACACTGTACATTTATTGCGAGGTCACATACACATTTAAAAGTTCTGTAAATGTATAAAGCCAGTTTTTTCCACCATTACGTTGCTGTACCCACAGGGATATCTTTGACAGAGTTTTTTTTATTTATTTGCATTTTATTTAGTCTTTTGAAACGTAACTAAATATGTTAAATGATTTGAGACCGCTTACTTGTTGTTGCTGAGGAGGTGGTTGAAGTTCTCTCCCGTAAAATTGAGGCGGTGGTGAGTTGAACTGTGCGGGACCTTGGTTCCATTCGTTTGGCTAAAACAGAATAAAAGTATTTATAAAAACAGATAATCTATTCTAGAGATATAATAACTCTTAAAAACAAATTTGGTTAATAGTTTATCTACAACTAAGTAGAATATTACAATTTGTAATCTAATATATACATTTTAATTCCTGATGATGTTCAGAAGAATTTACTTTAGTATTCTTTTGATTTTTAGTGGATATATTTATTCTGAGATTCTATGATGCACTTTTTATAAAAGAACAAGACCGTCACCAATGAAATAAATACGCAAATGCACCACTCACATTATAATCACAGTATTCATACACTTTTCAATTTCATGATACCAAAATTCAAGAATGTTAAATAATAAATAGTTTGCTGATGTAATTTTCAAACCTCGAGATGATCAGTCTTTTTCTCTTTTAGGTTTTTTAGGTTATAATATTTAACGCAATAGATGACAGCACGGAATGATAATAGGCTGATGCTCAAATCATTATATGATCAGGCAAAAAGAAACAGCAAGTTATCCCAAACCTAATCAGTGTAGAAAGGGACTTTGACAGGGATTTACTCGTAATTTTTCCAATACCGGAACTGATTGGAAGTGACAGAAAAGAGGGCATAGAAAATGTTTGAAATTTTCACTTCTAAAACTCCTACTTTACGTATCTTTGGTAAGTTTAAGGGTGCAGATAATATGCTTACTTTTATAAGAAAAGTACGCTTGTATATTTACGTATCTTTGGTAAGTTTAAGGGTGCAGATAATATGCTTACTTTTATTATAAGAAAAGTACGCTTGTATATGTAACTATTATGTACATAGCACATAGTTAATTTTAGAGGCACGTAATATTTTAAGAAAAAACTGGGTAAATTATCTCTGATTTAGTCAATAGCCTTTATCAGAAATTTAAATCCTCGGTAAAAGACTGTAAACCTCACATTTTATGTATATCAAGAAATTACTTTTCTTATACAAAAACAATTAAACACAAGCAAGCTTATAACGAGAACACAACTCAGACGCTTGTTAGTGAATTATTCTAACGACACTCAAAAGTCACAAAACTAAACATCACAATGTCATCGTCAAAGCGACCAGCCACTTTTCAGTTTTTGACAGTTCGAGAAAGGTAGCATGTACCGGGCAACCTGCTAAATCGCCGTGCGGCCGGTGTTCAGGTACCAACTTTCAAATATTTTCCTCTTTCTGGGCGCCTTTCGAGTTTCAACCTTGTGTTTGTGACGGCGTTTGTCAGTGTACAGCCACTGTTTGTTTGCATTCCGTGTTGTGCTCTCATTTGGGATATTTAAAAAAAATTAATTAATCGTGAAATTAAAAGAGTTATTAGATAAGTATTAATCACTAAATGTGGTACAAATTATATCATGTTTGGTGTTATTTTGATTGCAATAATATGTATAATTGATGTATAATATATATAATATGCATCAATATGTTATAAAATTTATCATGCTGAAAAAGTTAATAGTATAAAAGTTTAAGCAGCACTGGTTTTTAAACTTTTCCCCCACCTCGACTCTGAATCATCAGTCTCTTATTTGTAGTCGTTCGCAGCGCTCGCCGAACATCAAAGGCGTACTGTGAGGCTGGCAAAAGGGTGTTTGGTGCTCTGAAGTTTCCCATTTCGATTCCGAGCTGAGGTACAATGTGGGAGACTCTACTGTACGTGGTTCGCATAGCCGAAACACGTTGTGGGGATATCTTGAGGTTTTTCGATTGATGGAAGTAAAATTCTGAACCGAGTGTTGAATGAGTGCGATTGAGGGAATGGATGGTCCAGTGCAACTTTAAAACAAAGGGTAAAACGAATTTATAAAAAACAGTACCGGAACGGCATTCCGGCACCAGTAAACCCCTGGACTTTGATCAGTACAAACTGATAAGGTAACTGTACTCTCTTCGGATAGATATCGTTCTTCTTACCATAGGGACATAAATTTAATTAATAAGTACATATCTAATTCTCCTAAGGTTTATTAATATTTAGGTGTTCCTCCAATATATTTATATTTGGTTTAGTGGTAAAAATTGGTTTGGTGAACCATTTTAATGAACCGGAAGGCATACATTTTTTGATAAATGCCGGAAGGCTTCTGAGCAACAGTAATGAGCATAAATAAAATCTTTACAAATAATAATAAATTATTACAGTAGACTCCCGATTATCCGCAATAATGGGTGGCTGAACTTCCGTGTATAATCGAAATCGTGGATAATCCAAAACTAACCTAAAATGCCCTAGAAATAGTTCAAAATGAACGTAAAACTAAAATAAGTGCTTAATTAATCTTCACAAAAGGTTCAGGTACGGTAATTACAATTAATTTTAATATGTACAGTATTATGTACCTTTATATGTTGGAAAAATTACATAGTTTCACACACACTATTTACATATTTACAAAGAACAAAAACAAAACAAATATAGTCCAGTACATAACTACGACAGTACTAGGCCTACTGTTATCAAAATGCACTTTTACGTATGTAATTTGTATTTTTTTGGTGATCTCGGCATATTTTGGCGATCGCGGTTAAGCCGCAACGCTGGTAATCCACTCGTGGATAATCGGGGTTCTACTGTATTTTGTAAAATAATAACAATTACACTGAATTTATACTTGAATTTGAATCACATAAAGGTTCATCTAAAGCTTAAAAATTTAATTTCACAATTAGAAATGGCCTGACTTCTTTATTCAACAATGCGTTGTTGCGTAATGCACCTGATATTCTTGATGAAATTGGTGTTGAGGTTGTGGCGGCACAGGCTCCTGGTACTCCTGTCTAGGGGGAAACTGTTCTTCATATTGAGAGTGATATGCAGGCCTAGGCACGTTCTGCTGGTTTGTAAAGGGCCCTGGAAACTGTCCATTGTTGTAAGGCCTGTTTGGAAATTCTTCAAAATTTTGAACCGGTTGAGGTTGGAAGTTCGTTTGGATTGTAATCCTACTTCCTCCTTTACAGACTAACCTGTCGTGCTGCGGAGGTTGGGGCTGGTGAGGTTGTGGGTTATTAAACACCTGCAAATATAATTAAAAGTCAACTTTGTTATTGTTTATAACTTTAGACGATTACTAAAAGATTAGTAAATGTATAATTAACTTATCTTTGCCAACTTTTCCATGCAGCTCAAAAACTATCACTTACGCTGAAAATCACATGATAGTTACCGAATGTATTCCACGGAGTGAGGTTTGTTAAATATTTTGTTTTCGATTTGGAAAATTTCACTCATTATAACTTTTTCTCAGTGAAGCTCATTGTTATTGAGCTACAACTTAATCTGCAATTATGATTATAACACTTACTTTGACACCCCTCAAACATTTAAGAGGATAACACAAGAGGATTAAGCGATATAGGGTAAGTCTCTTCTTTGGACAAACATCAGCAAGATATCAGTGGATGCATGTAGTTTTTGCCAATCACAAAGAAAAACTGCCTGTGACTCTCTAGCCATTAAGAGGCTACTGAATCTCGGTAGACCATTCTCTACCCACTATTGTCATAAAGAACACTTTACCAGAACCATTTTTGGTTTTGCCAAATGCCTTTAATATTGATTTGGATTAACTTAGTGAGGTAGTCTCAAAACATTTACTTGGGTTGCTCTGACGGGAGTGAGTACAAAGCCTCGGATCTCAGTACACAATAATAAAGCAATGTAAAGGACGAAAGAAAATTTCCATAAGGTATTGCTGACAAAACTGTATATTTTCTTAAGACAAAATAAAAAGCCATGTAACCATTTGTTACTTATAACCATATTCCAAAAAAACTAATACCCACTTACACAGATGTATTCATACAAACAAATGTGTTCATTCGACTTTTTTTACAAATTGAGTCAATATTTTAAAATAAAATGTAAGATTCATTAATCCTCAAAGCGGCAGACTACACACTCCGTGCAGCGACAACACATTTGTAACGTGTGATTGTATCGAATATTTCACCCACTAAAAATCTTATAATCTCAAAAAGGCAAAAACCATTAAAAAGGTAATGTTTTAAACTTTAATTTTTGTATTTAAACATTTTTTCTAAAACGTATATTTACATATGTATTCATTGTTTTAAAATTGTAGTTTTCTGTAAAGCTATTGCCGCACATGAAATCACAAAGAAATTACTCAACTTTTTCTCTAAAGCTTAATATCGCTCGAAAGAAATATTTTGACAATAATATAAAGATAACTTTGGATTCAGCAACATTTTAATTTTCTAAAACTGCCTTCCAATCAAACGTCACTCTTATAGTTTAGAAAATATAAAGGTTTCTGTAAACCCTTGCAATTGGACAGTTTTCAACTGATTAAACATCACAGTTTGCATTCGAGATATCTTTTATAATTCGATATATTTGTACAGATATGTTTATATTGTTTTGTAGACCAAACTTCAATATTTCGTTTGGTGTAAAGCAAACCATATTTACTCTAACGGTTTCGTTCGTACAGTGCTGAGAAATACTGACAAGTGGGAAATTCAAAACTTGTCTTTCTCATGCTCTGAAAGTGGCAGTTGCAACGGCTTTTCACAAGGTATCTTGTATAGGGTTCATGTGCGAGAAGTTTCATTTATTTGATATTATTTTGTGATTCAAGTAAAGCTAATTCAAATACTTTTATGAAACAATAATTTACAATTACACAGTTCAATTCTTTGATTTATTCTCTACACTTTGTTATAATAATGTTTCATTTTTTGGGCAAAGAATATGTTCGTAAATTACTTTTCAAACTAGGCCTAGTTTTGTTAGCAGTCTTGTAGTAGGAACATAAATACTGGTGTTTTCAAAATAAGAAATTTGAAATTGATATATATTTTTATACAGTTCTATTTGTAACTAAATTACAAAAAAATTAAAAAAAAAATGTTTACTACTTTTTATGTAGGCCTAAAGTTGAACCTTTTCCTTTTGTTACTGAACATTTGTTGTTTTTTGAGCTAATAACTTTGTAAATTTTACATCAGTACATTTTTTACTTTGAATCTTTCTCTACAAAAAAGCTATGGAACACTTTTGGATTGGGATCTAACTACTATATTTGCTTGCGAACACCAAAAAATCAATTTTTGTTAACATTGCCGCTTCTACGGTTAACCATGTGTATTGCAATAGACAGTGAAACCAACTTGACAAATAACGATTTAAATCATCTTAAATTAGCCATAAAGCTGACAACAGCACATATATATTTAAATTTAATGTGATTGTTTAACATCACTCAATTTAACCCAGCACGGTAGAGATGCAACTAAGCCTTAACCCTAGAACCGACAGACGGTACAAAACGTACCGTCACTCCAACACATTTGTAACACGTGATTGTATTGAATATTTGTCCCACTAAAAATCTTCCAATCTCAAAAAGACAAACACCATTGGAAAAGTAATGTTTCAAACTTTAATTTTTGTATTTACAATTTCTTTCTAAAACGTATATTTACTTGTGTAATCATCGTTTCAGTTTACGTGTTGTCAGAACAACTGACGTAACACGCCTATACGGGCGGAATTCCAGTTTCTTTGTCCCTCCCTACAGCCCGCCCAGTATTTTTACTGAGTTAAACCTATATACCGTTTCATTCATCCCATTTTCCACTATCTGAAACTGTCATCCAATAAAAATTCAGTCAAACAGTTCTAAAGCTAGTTTTGTAGACCCTTGCAATTGGTCAGATTTCCAAAAAATAAACAGCCTTACTTATACACATCATATCTTTGTCAAACCAGTCTATTTTTAGAAATGTTTTTATGTGTCAAAGTAGAGAATGATTCAAGCTAACATTTCATCTGAACCAAATATGTTCTGCTCGAAAGGTCTGTTGTCTATGAGCGTGGGAAAGACTGTGTTTTGACATTCTAAAACCAAGGATCAAATTTAAATCTCAACGGTTATTCTCCGTCTAAACAGCATGGTGGATGCCTGCCTACGAAGCATCGATGAGACGTTTCGATATTTGTCCTCACTTTTGTAATTCTATTGATTCTAAGTAAAACACTTTTATGATAAGGTAATATATATACAAGTATACAGTTCTTTTCTTTGATTTATTCTCTACACTGTGTTATAATAATATTTCATTTTTGGACAAAGCAAATATTCCTAAATTACATTTCAAACCAGGCCTAGTTTTGTTAGCATCCTTGTAGCTGGAACATAAAAACTAGTGTTTTCAAAATAAGAAATTTGAAATTGATAAATGTTTTTATACAGTTCTATTTAGAACTAAATTACAAAACTTTTTTTATATTTATGGGTACCGGTACTACTTTTTATGTAGACCTAAAGTTGAACTTTTATTTTTCGTAACTGAACATTTTTTGATTCTTGAGCTAATAACTTTGTAAATTTTACATCTATCATTTTTTTTACTGGCATATATAAATTCTTTGATCCTTTCTCTACAAAAAAGGTATGGAACACTTCGGATTGGGGTTCATTTTAATATTTTTGGCAAATTTTTGAAAAAATGATTGCAAACTCCAAAAATTCCATTTTTGTTAACATTACCGGTTCTAGGGTTAAAACTACAAAAAAAAAAAAAAAGAATTCCATGCACTTATATAATAAGGAAACCTCATCCCATGGCAAACACAATACAAATATTTTCATTCAACTATTAATCATTTTTTAAAACACACTTATTCAAAAGTGATCAAGTGTTAATGTCAATTTTAACATTGTAGCCTACGGATTAGCAAATTTATAAATAAATTTATATTACCTTTTTATCTGTTATGTCACGAGTCGTTGAAAAGTGCGCACTGACCTATATTGTATGTTTTTTAACTTTTTGTAAACATGTGTATTTGTGTAAACATGCTTTGTAGTGTATTGTTACGTGTGGACTGTATTCACGATTGTTTTAAATGTTGACGAGTTCCGTATGGAACGATTCCTAAAAAATACAAATACAGGACAACCTGTCACATCCGGACCCTCCCATAACCGGACACATCTCCAAACAAATTTTTGTATTTTTGTTGTGTGGCGGATGGGGTGGAAAAGTGAAAGTTGCAGCTAGAATAATGATTGCGAGCTGCGCCTAGTCTTTTCTTAGCAGGCAGTGACCTTGAAATGGTAAAAATTTATTTATATTTTACTGTGCCCAACTGTAGGCCTACCGGTAATTTTTTAAAAGCTAGTGTGTTTATAAGTACAGTACTGTACCTACATACTTTAGATATTTAATTGCTGTACTGTAATAATGAAAATTGTGTTTTTATAATGTAATCTGTTTTCTTTTATTGTTTACTGCACTTTTAATTACTAATAATCTACTGTTGTGTACAGAACGTCAATTTGTTAGCCTATATAGTACATTGTAGTACAGTAAATACAAGTCCAAACCGTTTGAAACATCTAAAAATAATATAATAAATTACCTTAAAAGGTCCGTCTAGTGACTTCAATTTTGGTCTCTGACTAGTTTCGAAGTCGCAACTTCATCATCAGAACTTCTCCTTAATTTTTATTTTTTCATTCCTTCTGCAGGAATCGTCAAATATTAAAACAATAGTCAAAACACACAACACATACACAAACACTAATTAAAACAGTCGTGACTAGCACCGGTGTGCACTCGATAGTATCCGGTGGAGCACTGTCGATAAGAACGAAATATTAACCACTATTGACCTTCGATGTATGTTTTAGGGCAGTATCGTACAGCTGATTCGATCTGAAAGATAACTGATCATTCAACATGTCGTCAGGTTTACTTTTGTACGCTTTGTAGATTTCAAATTCTTCCTGTGCATCCATTGTTCTGCCTTTCGCACATAAATATAATGGCTCCACACAGGATTGGAAATCTCCAGATCTGTGGTTATTCTCAAAAAGGTGATTAGCATAATTGGAATTGGCTATATTTGTTTTATTATTAGGAAGATGCTCCTTATATCGGCGAAGAAAAGTTCTTCCGGTCTCGCCTATATAATATTTGCTACATTCAGGACAACTTATCTTATACACTCCTGACTTATTTTCCAAGGGGATATCCGTTTTATGTTTAAGAAATGATGCAATGCTATTTCTTGTGCGGAACGCAAGCGAATCTAAAAATAGTATTCAACAATAATGGCTTTTATTGTTTTGGGCCCTTTGGCTATTTACGACCTTGCTATATCAGGATTTTTCCATTATCCGGATCGGCCGATCACCACATTAGTCCGAATATGGCAGGTTGTACTGCAACACCTTATATATGATCTGATGGTGGGCTCACACAGCGCAAAACTGCGGTAATCATTAAAACCAATATCGGATTAGTGTGACATACCGGATAAAAAGGCAATATAAATTTATTTTTGGTTAACATTTGAACTGCATTAGTTTTATTACAGTCACATTTGAATTATTGTATTTACTGTGCATATGTAAATATTGTATTAGTTTGACTCAAACTTTGCACAAACAAAAAAACTAAAAAGCAGAAGAAAATGTGCAAAATTTTGATGACAGTGTTAATTTTACGTCCTTAAACTAAATATTCTTAAACCTTAGTTTTCTTAACCTAAATAATATTAACTGAAAAGCAGTGTTTAGATTGTAAATACAAATGAAACAAAAAGCACAAAATAAAATACCATCTTGTAATCACACATTACTTATATTAATTTGATTGTGAATCAACTACTTTCAACAAAATCAAAGGTTGTACTACACATAATCTATACCAAAATAGTTAGGAGGATAGAGGAACTTTGAAAAACATTAACACATGAAGTGTAGTGAAGCCTCCTTGATTTTGGATTAACCCTGGTTCTGTCAGACTGCTCAAATTGCACTGTCTTGAAGAAAGATAACTTTTTTCTTTTTCCAATGAGGTCGTTTAGTTTTCATTTCTTCACTCAACTGGTGCAATAACGATGTATAATACTCTCCAGTTATTGTTTTTCCTTTTTCAAAGTAATCAATGCAAATAATTCCTCTTGCATCCCAAAAAAAAAACTGTGGCCGCAACCATTCCAGCTGATTTCACCGCCTTCGCCTTCTTTTGAACCCGTTTGCCTTCAAAAACCCACTGTTTTGACTGTTCCTTGTTTCTGATGAATCCTTGTTTCGTCCACAATTACATATCAACGCAGAAACTCATCCACATTGAGACAAGAAAGCGCCAAATTAGCCTCAGAATCAACCACGCGATTGCGTTTATTCTCTTCGGTGAAACACAGCACCCATCATGCTTAAACTTTTTTCACATCAGTTTTTCATGTGATATGCCTTTGGCCTCAACTATCTTGCGCACTTTAAATCGATGCTCAACACCATATCGTTGATTTTATCGATTATTTCGGGTGAAGTCACCTCTACTGGACGTCCCCAACGATGTTAATCTAATTGATGTACGACCATGTTTAAATTCATTTACCCAATTATAAACAGTGGCAAACGCAGGGGCAGATGTGCCATGAACTTCATCCAACTCGGTTTTGATTAATTTCGGTGTTAAGCCTTCAGCCTATGTTTTCAATCGGTTCAGCAGTTCCAGAGGCTACCCCCTACATACAAACAACCAATTTTACCTCTTTATAAATTAGTACAGATTTCATTTTTCATCCATTTCAGTTTTTCCTAAACCTATAAATTTAAGATCAAGACATTACACATTGTACAACCACCAAACATAAATAGTACATTAAATAATTCGACCACGCAGCTGAACCGCTGACGTTAGTTGAGCAAATTTCCAAAATTAAGTTTATAGGCCTATGTTTTAGGGTTTCAACCAACAATTTGGGAATAGGTCTATTCACGACGGTGCTGAATAGCTGTAAAATGGTTCGCACGCCTTCCGAATATTGGGAGTATCTTCAACACACAAAACATTACGTGCTTCGCACGCCAACTCACGTATTGGGAGTATCTTCAACACACAAAGCATTGTGTGCTTCGCACGCCAACCCCACGGTAGATCCACCACATGGCTTTGAACCGGGTACTTCTATGGTATTTTACGTTTTGATCGAGTTTGGGGAAACCAAGCGAGCTATAAGGTCGCGTAAAAAACAAAATGTGCAGAATAACATCCTACAATTATGTTTGTAGAAAAAACTCAAAAACAAATTATTCTCGTAGGAAAAATCTCAAAAAATAGTTACTTCCGGTCAAAAAACTTGCTTCCGATTGTTGGATTTTTTTCTAACGAACTCTTCCGAGCGACGTAGAAAACCAACATGTATACGAAATTTGAACCTAATCGGACTCTTAAAATGCGGCCGCTAAAATGCGAACACATATATATATGATTTTTAATGACACATAAAAACATGTTCTGGGGACCATGATCGGTGCTCATTTGCTACTCCCGACCTTTGGTCTTACCGTAAGGGCCACTGCAATAGCTCATTTTTCCTATGGAAATTCGCTAAAAAGACACTAGTAAATCACTTATAAAATATAATATCTCAATTATTAGTAAAGTAAAAAACATGCAAAAGTGCAAATTTGTATAAACAACATTGGCCTTCTATAACAAACCGACACCCAAAAAAAAAAACAAACTAATTTAGCAAACACCTATAAGCGCATTCCATGTCTAGTAATAGATAAAAGGCCTAAAAACCACAACAACTATGAAGCGTATATTTGAGCGTGTACACAAACTAAGTGGTTGGACCCAACCTGAGGTTCAGGATTATGATGCATATATTGCATAGGCGGCTGTTGATAAGGAGGTTGTTCAGGTTGGTAATACTGCTCTTGATGCATCATCTGCGGTTCTGGTACCATTCCTTCGTGACCCCAAGGCCCTTCCTGACAACATTGTCACAATAATACATTCAAGCGTAACAAATTCATGCGCTATTATGATATCTTAAGCTAATTTAGTTTTATGTTATAATTTAAATAATGAGATAAACTGACGTTTTGAAAACATAATTTTATCGCTCAAAGTTTTCTAATGTGATCCACTTTACAATAAAAATACATATTAGTAAATAATTTGCTCATATAAGCTCAAAAAAAACATTATTTTTGCAGGATAATTATTTCCCGCCATGCTTTGATATAAAATCAACAATGCATACCATTTCGCTAGAAGACGATCCCCAGAGTGGGAGGCAGACACGGCAGAAAATATCGAATAGGTGGGCAGCTGATGCTGAATGATGGACGTCTAAAGGAAAAGCTCTGATGGTCGGAGATTCGGCCGCAACAGTTTTCAGAATTTTACATGAACATCTTTGCATGACCTAAGTGGGTGGCATGAGCTTTCAAAAACGTGCTCGAGTGAACTGTTGCCGCGATTATTTGGCTCTGTTTGAGGGTGACCAGGAGGCCTTATTTGACCGAATAGTCCCTGGGGACGAGACTTGGGTACACTACTACGACACTGAGAGCAAGCAAGAGTCCATGCAGTGGCACAAAAAAGGTGGTTCTGCTTCAATCAAGTTCAAAACTTCAACACCAGTTGGAAAAAAGATGGCGAACATTTTTTGGGATTCCAAAGGAATACTGGTTATAAAGAAAACATACTACAATTACAGGTGCATATTATGCTAATGTCCTGCGCTTGCTAAAAGAGAAAATAAAAAACAAGAGGTCTTTTATTGTTTAACGTAGAGTAGAATGTCCTGCGCTTGCTAAAAGAGAAAATCTAAAACAAGAGACGAGATCTTTTGTTGTTTAACGTAGAGTAGAATGTCCTGCGCTTGCTAAAAGAGAAAATCAAAAACAAGAGAAGAGGACTTTTGTTTTTTAACATAGAGTAGCGGTGCATCCTTATCAGCGATTAAACAAATGTTGCACACAATATTTTAGACACGCCCGGATTGGTATTGAGAGTGACCTTGTAAGAGAGGGGTGGGGAATACGGCAGTGGTGGGAAAAGTTTGTTTCAATGGTACTTTTTTATATTGAAGTCACTACTTGCGGCTCAAATTACACGGAACCTCGGATTATCACAACTCGAACAAAGGTTTTAGGCAATGATAACCGCCCAGGTTTTTCGCCTCAAAAAAAAGTTTTTATTATAAATTTATTTATTGAGAAATCCTCTCAAGCTATGAATTCTTTATTAAAATCTATTGAATTAACCCTTTGCACTCTGGTATGATTTTTAATATAAGTAGTGCTTTACTCCACAAGTGCTCTATAAGTAGTGCTGGCCATAACCATTTCTTTGTCAAGTATGAACGGTTGGTGTAAGTTACGTTCCTCTTAGATCGGATGACCTAAGTTAAAATCCCCTGGACAAGTTAAAATCCCTTGAACGCCCGGATGGCCAGTAGGAGTTCACGAACAAATTATCTGCAATCATTTATTTTTAGTAGTTTAATTTTGTCTGGTTTCTGCTGAAACCTAGCGTCCAAATCTTAAACTAATTAATTGCCGCTTTTTCTCTGGTCTGTGTTTTTTTAAAAACTTTGGGAAGTACTTCGCCTGTATTTTGGAATGGGTGTAGTTTTTGATAGGGGCAACATAGAGACCTCTAGTTTGCGCCATTTGATTTCTTTTTTTATGCCCTTTACCCCCCTCTATAATAGAAGGGTGAAATGTTTAACCACCTAAAAAAGTAAAAGAAATGTTATAATACGTACGGTCAAGGTCTCACATTGATATCTCCGCCCGTTTAAATTATATCCAGGTGTGCCAGGACATAAAACTCACCCTGTATTTTTAAGTTAACAGAATTAATTTTGACAAGGTTCTTTTAAAAAAAATTTGCCTTGGTTAATCTGGAAACTTGGATAGCCGAGGTTCTGCCGTAACATTATTATTATGTAATATATTCTTTCATTAAGGTCATATTATAACTAACATAATCAAATTATATTAATTGTTCTCGCTAAAATAGCAAGCTATTAGGCTCAATTGCATTATTACTAGTCAGTTGAACATCATCCTTTAATGATTGGATTTGAATTATAATCTGCAACTCATCTGTTATTAGTCTGAGGGTCGGATAACAATATTCTAAGCTTAACAATATCATAACCACATTTGAAAAGATTCAAATTAAAACAACAATGATAATAGTGTTGAGAGCTCATGAAAAAATGCATTTGTGACAGTAAGAGAAACTTCAGAATAACAGTTTTGAATATAGTGTATTTCTTTTTTGGTATGGAATTACAAAAGCACCGTATCAAATCATTTTCATTTGCTGCCCCAAAGCTGTAAGTTAGTCAGTAAAATAGTCAGCAGCGGAGAAGTTCCCCCACCAACTCTACTCTAATTGAGTCCGGATCTATGACTCTCGCGTTTAGGGTCATGTTCGGGACCACTTTTAACCAACTTCTCAAAATTTGTACGAAAATCTGAAATATGCGTTTTGAAGCTCCTTTTCAAAATCCGTTTGAAAAATTTAAATAGACCCTAAGAATTCTCTTTTCAAGATAACGCTCTAAATGTTTTAAACAGTTATTATTCAAAATCAATTTATGCGACAGCCCAACTTGAGCGTGGTTAATCTACTTAACTGTTATTTTACACAATTTACATTTCCAACTCAAAAATTATTATTTCTTTTACTCAAAAATTCATCGATGAAGACATACAAAATGTCATTTTAAAGGTTTTTTAATTTACTACAACTTTTCCATTCAAAGTATAGCGTTTCATTAAACGATTTACAAAATACAGTAGAATCCCGGTATTCCGAACTCTGCTATACTGAAAATCCGCCTATTTCGAATAGAGTTCAGAAAAAAACTGATTTTTAACATAAAAACAGAAGAAATTAAAAAGACGTTTGAGAAAAAACGTACATTTATTGTTATACAAATAAGTTAAATAGAGGCATACATAGAGCCTAAGCTTGATGAAAACGCCTGAAACCCAATTAGAATGAAAACTGGTTTTGTTTCCTTCAAGTTTTCCATCTGTTTTGTGGGAAGGAAGCTACCACAACAAGCGTCAGGTGAAAAGGATACCGGGTCTGTCAGAAAGAAGGAAGGATTAGATACAACTGCTAGGCACTAGTAGTGTTGCTGCCACCTGCCAGTTGAGTTCATCCGTTTTTCTCCTCCATTTTCGCTTCTCGAACGAATTTTTTTCTCTCGATCTTTTTTCAAGACGATGCGTTACTAACGGACAGACTGCGGGATGACAAAACGGACAGTTTGAACAACCTTTCCCTTCAGCTTTTAGAAAAACAGAAAGGATGGTGTAAACCTATGCTAAGGCGAGGTCAAGAGCATTTGCCGCTTCTACGTGCGATGTGAGTTCAATTTGAGCGTTCACCTTCTCCTCGCTTTCCTCAGAGCCGATCAGAGCTTTAATTTACGCCGTAACAAGTCAATACGTTGATATTATTCATGAAATTCGCCTATTCGGAATCCCCGCTAAACCGAACCCAAAACGCAATCGTAAAGCATAAAGCAAAACATACTTAATATTTATAAATATCACTCAATGTTTCAGGCTTATCTAGGTGCAGTAGAACCCCTCTTAACCGGTCTGGTCGGGACCGAGACCCTGGCCAGTTGATCCGAGGTTCCCGTAAAAAATATATTTTTGTTCAAAAATAACCTACATATTTCATAAATAAACAAGCAAATAAGACGTTGTAACCCATTTTATTGTATGTACAACATACATAAACAAACACCAACAAATTAAACATTTTAAACTTAACCTTTTCGCTGCGTATTAAAATCCAAGCAGCTCTCTATATTTTGCAATTACGAGTGAAATTTTAAATTTTTTAATTAAGGTTTATTTTACTTAAATATCTCTTTATTACTATTTCTTGCATTAATATATACTACTATTTTCATTTAAAACAATTTTTATGTGTGAAAAACATGATTTAATCCTTAAAAACATGGAAATTTAATAAATTGTTAAATATTTTTAAGTACTCACATTAAATAATATTTACTATAAAAAACAATGAAAATATTAAATCTACAACAGTTTAATATTAAAACATGCATAAGATAACATTTATAAGCATAAATTAATTATTAATTGTGTAGTAAGTAGCAAAGATACAGTAACATATAATTCTAGCCTAAGCTAACACACAGAAATTACACTTTCTTGAAGTTGAAATAATGTCAATAAATTTTGTTTCTATAATGGAATATTGTAATAATAATTTTGTTATTGTGAATACTTTAAAATGTTTAAAAAGAGTATTTGTTTTATTTTAAATATTCATTCATTATAAAGTAGGTTAGAATTAATCACCAATACAGTACTTACATTATAAGAAAATAGGCATCTTAAGACAACACTAAATCACTTCAGAACTTTAATTATGTAAAACAAATATCCACGTGCAATATATACTAGAAATATAATTGAATATTATCATAAACACACACATAAAAGCAATGGAAATCATTACAACCACAATATAACCTTCACTAAACACCCGGTTGGAACGTCAAATGTCAACAAAAACACGTGATACTACAAAGTTTCACTGGCTTAGAAACAGGGAGCAGCACCCACTTGAGGCTAAATAACATCATTTCTGTTCAGTTGGGACTATAATCGACTTACGCAGCCAAAGGAAAAGTTTTTATAACGTTGTGGACTGAAGTCAATTTACGCAGTGAACGGTAAAAATCTCAAATCGACTGTAGTCGATTTACGCAGCGAAAAGGTTAACATAAACTTTGAAAACTGAATTTACAAAATCAGTATATCAATGTTTAAAAAATATGTTATTTTTTCTGTTCTTTAACTTTTAAAGATTTGTTTAAAGAAAAGTCCCTCCATTTTCGTACGTTCATCACGTCTAATGCCGTTGAATCATTTTGCTGCTCAACATATTACGCAATACATTACAAATATTGCATATTTTGCTCCCACGAAATTCAGTAAAGTTGGATCTCTCACCTCCCCCTCCCCTGTTCTGCCTGCCACAATACTAACACATTGCACAGCTTAACTCTCTCCCTGGTATTCTGTAGTAACTTGTAGCGATTTATTTTTTCCACTCCCTGTCTCTCCGTACTAATCCGTACCAGAACTTTAAATGCGTATAACTTCACCATCTGTTGTAATATTTCAAAACTAACTTCAGAAACGTGTTCAGAGAACATTTTACAGTACAGTTGTATTTGATTTTTAATTTCTTCCGGCTGTTAACGGTTTTAGATCTGTGTTTATAATCATCTGTAGCACAACTTTTGTAAACCAAGAGTCACGTAAAACATGGCTAGACTGAATTTAAAATACATGGTTAGTTTTTTTATTTATTAAATGTAGTTTTGTAGTAATTGAACACAAATAAAACAGATAGTTTATGGCCTAACAAATATAAAGTGTCTCCTAACATTTTTGTAAAAGTTATAACTATGAGTGAATTTATTTTTCAATTTGTTTTTTATTTGGACATAAATTACAGCAATATAATCTGTAAGATAAAAAAAACTGTTCTTCCATGGGATAGGCCGGTTAATCCGAGGACCGATTGATCCAAGGCCAGTTAAGAAGGGTTCTACTGCACTGTCATACTTCACTTTCAGTTATTGACACTAATAAAATATTGATTTATATGGGTGTTTTTACTTCATTAGCTCTCGGACTATAAAGAACTTATAGTGACTAATTACCCTTTGGATTTGAATATTCTGTTGTTGAGGAGGATAAGGAGGTCCTTGATTCTGGTGGTGTTGTCCAGCTTCATCCCATTCTGACCTCACTACAAGCAAATACAAAATTATGTACCTGATGGCATTTTTCGTTTCAAAATGGGTTTAAGGTTAGTTTAGCTCAATGTAAAATAGTTTAAATTTACTTTTATATTATTATAACACATATACACAAGGTCCAAGTAAGGGACTTTCTCAAGAAATTTTAATGCATTTCTTTCAGTAAAATATAACTTTTACACGTTTGCATATTTTTGAATCCAGTTCGCATTTATAATTGAGCCACTAACAGTATCACTAAAAAAAAATACATTTCATTTGTGCACTTCAATTTAAAAAAAAAATCTTTTTTATTTGTAACATGTTTTAATGCTATTCGTTAAATTTTTTCAGAATAAAATATAAACAAATACAATCATATTTTTATGTTAAGAGACAGGTTACGTAACCTCAAAACTAGTTATTACCAGTGACAAGGAACTAGGACCAAATTATTTCAGCTACCAAATGGACAAACCTAACCTAAGTACAAAAATAAGACAAAGTCCAATTAAAGAAATCTCGATCATGGCACGATTAAAATAAGAGAATATTAAATACAGTAGAGCGTCGAAAATCCGAACAAATTGGGACCAAGGGGGATTCGGATTGTCAATTTGTTCAGATTTTTGAAAATAACCAAGAAAATGCCATTTAGGCTAAAATATTTGTGCTTTAATCGATTAAAGTGGTTAAACAGTACAAGCAGTAATGTAATTACAATACAGTATGTAAGACTACTTACATATTATGATTTAGAAGAACCTGCACACGTACACAGTAGGGCCAACATGATTACACTTGTAATTTTCAATTACAGTACAGTACATAACTAAAAGTTCACTTGTACATTGTAGTTAAAACAAACGAAAAATAAAAAAAAATACTGTACAGTACATTACTGTAAGTACGACACACTGTTATAATGATTACACAAAGAGAAATTAATGATTTTTCTGTGTGTTTACTGCTAGCACTAAAGCAGCTTATTAGCATGACATCTGATAGCCAGTCTGCTGTGAGGGCATGTGAGAGCTGGTATTAAGAAGTGTTTAAAAAGACATAATAATGTCAAACTGCGATGAAGATTTTTGTGAAATTTTTAACAACGCAATAATTGGAATTTGCGAAAACGAAATTTTTGCAGGAACTGCCTCAGAACGCGTTCGGATTTTTGACGTTTCGGATTATTGACGCTCTACTGTATATATATTTTAAATAAAATAATAATTGTAGGCCTAACATCAAAACAAGTTGGAATTGCAAATTAATACCGTTTCATAGATTAACACTCTAGCCTAGTTTAACTAAGTAAAACAGACCACAGAAACACATTATTTCTACAACACATCACATTCACAATTGACACATCCATATAAAAATACAAGAGATTTCATAATAACAATCATGTATTTATTTAAAAACATTTTACGATGTAAAGTCAACAAGACATTAGAACTGATTCTCTTGTTACAAGTGGAGCGACAGCCATATTTAAAGTTTCTATAACGAGGAATCCATCATGCATTGTAGAAATTGAACATATTATGGTAATGGTTTGCGGAAGAAAAATCGTTTTGCACACAATTTAAAATAAGGCTACAATATAACACAAAATCCAACCGCAATAAATGTAAAATAGATTAATTATAAGATATCATATGTCTCGAATATAGTTAACCCTTTTAGGACCAAGCACTTTTCATGGGGTGTGTAAAAAGTGTAAATTGATTTTGGGAGAAATGTTTTAAAGGATGTTTTTTCTGCAGAATTTTCTAAACTGTTTATTTTAGATGGTCAATCTTGCTTTGTAAGCGAGCAAATTGGATTTGATGCCAGTAGTGTGCCTGAATTATTTAGTCCATGATAATCTTTTGGATTTAAAAATTGTCCAACAAAATAAAATAGAATTTTTTTAATATTATATGTTTAGTAAAAAATGTCACTGAAAGCGCTGTTATGATCTAGTTCCAAAAATCACTAAATAATTATACAAAATTTGAGAAATAAAAATGTTATGTACTGAAAAATATTGATAAGGATTAAAATAGACCTATTAAGTTCTATAGGTGCTGTTTTAAGTAACAACATTTGTTCATATGAGAACGTAATTGTTTGAATATACTCACTATCTGGCCCCTGATGTGAGCTACCACGAAAGTGCGGGTTGATGTGTATCTTCGGACCTTGGGAGAAATTCAGATTTTGTTGTTGAGGTGGCGGCGGTCGAAGTGGGCGTATGGCTTGGTTCAACGGATACGGACCGGGACCCATCATCGGAGGTCTCGGTCGCATGCCGTGCATAGGCGGTCGCATAAGTCGTGGAAACCCTCCACGACCTCTGTTAGGTCCTCTCCACATTCCTCTCATGTTCCCTTGGTGTCCCAGCATTTGTTCACCAGGAGGAACATTATCCAATGCGATTATAACAAGAGGTGGTTGAAAACCTCCCCTGTTGTTACCGCCTCTATGATTTCCTCTAAACATCCCCCTTGCATTACCACGGTAAGCTTGGATCTGCTCGATAGGAACTACATTATCTAAGAAAAAGAGAAGTACTTGCTTTTAAAATTAAATACAAAAATAAATACTAAAAATATTGTTCAGTAAATACTTTTTTTAACTAACTACTCTTAAATTTTGAATACCCTGATTTCTCTAATAAATACTCCTGATTATCAGAAGACTGAACATTCAATAGAAAAGAACAATATCTGCACTCTTGCCACACTATCATTTTGGTCACTTATTAAGTGCCACGACTTTTTTGCTTCGATCAATATATACATTATTATTAAAAACTTACAACATTGTGCAGTATCAACCTTTTCTATGGATTGCATAGAGGTCAAAGTCACAAAATAGGAGAACTTTAGTCCCTTTATAAAAAAAAATGTATAAAAAAATATTTTATGACAAAAATAAATTTTTGATATTTCTGAAACACTTTTTTCCTTCTCACTAATCAAGTTGCATGATAAAAAGTTACTATTTTTAGTGACTAAAATATGTTTCCTTTCTGAGAAATACAAAGCGGTCACTGTCCTTGACCAGCTGTCTTAATGTTGAATAACAAATAAATAAACAAGGAGATTGATAACCATGGCAAAAACGGCATAGAATATATGTTTAGGTTATGTGATGATTATGGCATAACCAATATTCGAGCAGAGGACAAGATAACTATTTTTTTCTTCTTATTCAACACTTGTCTCTAAAACAGCTGAGTAAAGACCGCCTAAAGTATAAACCTTTATGTTATGGTTCGCGATAGAATTGGCACAAATAGCAGTCTGTTGGAAGTTTGTTAGTGAACCTTGTGTTGGCTTAGTTGAAATAGTTTCAATTTGTTGAATCCTTCGAAAAATCACTTAAAATTTACGGTAAGTAATAATAGTACCTTAATTGCATGACAAAACGGTCATGTAAATAGTTTAAGTATATATTAAAATATTGCAGTATCCAACATGCCTATTTAGTTGAGCATTGGTTGTTGTTATCCTAACTCAATAAGACAAACCTATGTTGCCTATTAATGCTAATTCACTGAGTTTTACTTGATAATTACAAAGTGGTCACAAACAAATCAGTAACGTGACCGCCGTGGTATTGCGTGACCGTTTTGTCTGGAATTATTAAAGATTTTTTTATTAAAGATTGTGCTGTTAAACATATTAATACAAGAAGTTACTTTGCTTTGTTTTTAATAGTACATTATTATTGCCAATCAGAATATCGTTTGTTTTAGTTATCAAAATGACTATTTTACTTGTTTTCCAGCATTTTAAATCACAAATTTGAATCACTATCAAAACGGTTCCAAATCACTACCGCACGGTTACGATTGCTACAATACAATCACAATCGCTACCAACCGGTCACGGCCAATAAAAATCAGTCACACATACGAAATCGGCAGTATATATGTTTGATTGTTTTAAAAATATACTCTATGACGCTCAATTTGTTTGTCTAGGGTGTCCTTAGCCTAATCAAGATGTTTTGTAAGGAGTGAATTTCTTTGGATTGGTTAGTAAAATATTAAATAATTGAAATAAATCAAAATCTAATGGTATAATTAATTACATATAACATGTTACGCCGCTTACTTCCTCTAGCTATCCTAATGTATAAAACTTCCATTTTTTAAAGCCATATCACATTTAAACACATTTTAACCATTTCCTTATCAAACTCTAAAAACGTTATAAAGTAATAGTGGTAAAAAATGTTTTGCTGTATAATATAAACACAACATTCTTCTATTCATAATTGTGTTCTAAATTTTTATGAAACTACAAGTTTATATATAATACAAAGCACAAACTGATTAAGAGTTCCTTGACTTTAATGCAAACCAAGAAATCAAACGTTCCACAGGCCTAGCAACTAAAAGTAACTCTCACATTATAGTACTACTTGTTATGCTGAGTGTCCAATCAGCTGTTTTTGTTTACAAGCTATGGCATTTGTTTATAATACTCTGCACAGATTAGCCATGACATGAATCACCAGCCTTAATATTTCCTTTAACCCTTTAAGGACTAAGAAGTGATACAATTTGTAAAAAACTATATATTTCTTTATTTTTGTGATTAACTAAGGTTGGTCAGTAAAAACATTTTTTTTACTGGTTTTTTTTTAGTAAATATATATATATATATATACAGTAGAGCGTCGATAATCCAAACGTCAATAATCCGAAACATCAAAAATCCGATGGCAATGCAATATTAATTTTGTTGGGTACAGTAAGTGAGCACTGATCATGGTCCCCAGAACACGTTTTCAGGTGTCATTAAAATCTTTATATACAGGGGGATTCATGACGATATGGAGAAACATCGGGAGCTCATTAATTTTGTTGGGTGTAGTGAGCACTGATCATGGTCCCCAGAACACGTTTTCGGGTGTCATTAAAGCTTTATATACAGGGGGATTCACGACGATATGCAGAAAATTCGGGAGCTCATCAATTTTGTTGGGTGTAGTAAGTGAGCACTGATC
This sequence comes from Philaenus spumarius, assembly GCA_018207615.1. NCBI lineage: Eukaryota > Metazoa > Arthropoda > Insecta > Hemiptera > Aphrophoridae > Philaenus > Philaenus spumarius. Next base: position 40,348 of record JAGFPH010003262.1, on the reverse strand, counting down.
ATGGTCCCCAGAATAAAAAATAAGAAAATAAATAATAGTTTAAAAAACTAAAAAAAATACGCTTTAAAAGCAAACCGAACTAAAAATTTGAAAATAATTAATTGTAAAAAAAAGCATGGGGTATGTTATACTATATTTATATAATAACTCTACTTTTATAAATATCTACCAATGAAATATTTGTAACATTTGATGAAAAGCACCCCACGCTTTTTTTACAATTATTTTCAAATTTTTAGTTTGGTTTGCTTATAAAGCGTATTTTTTTAGTTTTTTAAACTATTATTTATTTACTGGTAGTCCCTAAATGAATAGAAAGTTTGTTTGTATGAAAATAGGTCTCCATGATTCAATCTTACAGGTTCTTCTTACAAACATGTTGTTATTATTTAGTTTTAGTTTTTTTAACAGAACTTTGGTAATTGATAAAACTGAGTTTAAATTTGACATTTACTATGTATCTTTTTACAGAAAAGAAAACTTTATTTCCTATACTTCCAAAATAGAACTAAACAATCTCAATAACTTGTTAACATTTTGAACATCGAAGAACATAAAGAGGAAAATATTTTATTTTTTTCTAATGACAAAAAAGTTTTTCTATTTAGTTTAACTTTCCGATGGTTCACTATATGACTCCTGGTGGTTCAGCCTGTTTGGTGGTTTTCGCAGACTTATTTTCAAAAATCAATAAAAACTGTATTTTCCAATTGATTAAAGCACTATTACAGTTGAACTTGGTTTTAACGGCCTTGGGTAATGCGTCAACTCGGACATAGAGTCATTTTTTGTCGGTCCGGTCAATCATTTATCTTTTACATTATTATAAACGCCTGTTTTAGCATCAATCATTATTTTAACCACTCCGTTGTAACGTCATAAATCTACAATATATCAATGTCAAACTTTGAATTCAGTTTTCTCAGAACTCAAAAATTGTTAGAGTTCCCACTTTCGTTTGATTTCGGGCCGCCTATTTTCTCCCTCCTCAGAATCAAACCACAAAATAAATAATTTACGTATTTTTTTCACATGCAGAACCCTCTGGCGGGTCCCATCAAAGTCGGTAGAGGGGGACGAGGTTCCACTACAAGTAACACTGCTAACTCTCCCACCCCTCCTAAGGAACCATCACACAGTATGCGGTGACAGTGGTTTGCTATGCTTAACTAAACCCATGGCATTGCTGGGAAAGTGTTTGGACAATAGAAAAACACGGCAAGACTCAATTATATAGCCTGGCGAGACATTTATGTAGTTCTGATCAGACAGTTCTCTCCCCCCCTCTCTACAGTAATGTTGACACTTTAAAATTATTGCATATTTTTTAATACAGTAAGTTAATGTTTTAATAAGTATTGTAATTTTAGTGTTTTTAATACAGTTTGTTAATACACATTAAATGTATTTACTCATTAACCAATTTTACCTAATTTATAATTTTAGGTGACCTCAGCTCCGATTATCGGGATACTACTGTACATTAAAAGAAAAGTATAGTGTTTTTCTTTTTAACCCCTTTACGGTTTATGTCGACTTTAGTGGACGCCAGCAAAACGCTTCGAAAGTGCTACTGTCGACTATAGTGGACGCAGCAATCAATGACTAATTTTAATCCGTTTAATGTCCACTAAAGCTGTCGGTTAGTACTGCTATCTATTGACAGGTCATTTAACTAATATTTTAAGCATCTGTGAGAAAAATATGCATTACAGTTGTTATCCAACAACGAAATTCTATGGGCCATGTCTGCTTACAGCCAGCTGCTGTGTTTTGATGTAGAGAGTAGTGTGCTGGTTTTTAGGTTAGCTTTCTGCTGTTATGTACACTAATGTTTTAGAATAAAGTTTTTGTTTTTAATATGGCAAATTTAAACGACAATGATGTTAATTTATTATTATTCGTGGACTTGAGTGATAGTGACAGTGATACACTTAGTGAAATAAGTTCTGAAGAGGATGAAGATTTTCAATTTGATGAAGCTGACCACCTAGTAGGCCCTCAAAATATTGGTGATATGATATTTATTTATCATAATTATTTACCATAAAAATAATTTTTTCTTATTAAAAATATAGTTTAAAAAACTTAAACTTTAATTTGAGCAACAAAAAAAAAATGAGCATTTTGGTATCAAAAAGTAGTAAATTTAATGAACTGTTAAGGGGTTAATAAACGTCATGAATAATGTTACCAATAATAGTAATACTGTATAGTTGTTTGTACTTTCACTCAAGGTAAGAAAAATATGATTTCCTGTTGGTACATCTTTATAACGTCACTCGGACGTAACGTCAAAATTTGTTCGGTCCCTTTGTTGACGCTATAACCAAGTCCAACTGTATATAACATTTTGTTCAGAAAATAATTAAGTATTACAAAATATGGTGAAATAGTATATTTCACAACTAGTGGGAAAAGTGCGATTTTTCCTCGTCTACGACTCGCAATTTAAAGAGAACGAGCATCTGAAAAGAACATTTTCCCACGAGTTTTGAACACTATTTCTCTTGAAACTACAGCAAAAAAATTATTTGATACAACAGCAAAAAATATTTATGATTATTAAAATTTATTTTATTTACATTTATTTTTCTTCTTACTGACTCAACAGGGTCTTCTTTCCCCGCTAATTTTTCCAAGCCCGTTCCCTTGGCAGTGGTTTCGCTAGATAGCAGATAGGGACAGCGGGAATCTCGTTAATCCATTCATGCGCGTCTGTTTTAAACAGATGGACATTATTTCAATATTGTATTGTTGTAATCAGCTGATTTATCCTCACTAGTGAGAATATAATTTATCCTCACTAGTGCGGATATGACGAACTTTACCTGGCAATATACGCAATAGAAAAGCAACTGATATTCCAGTTAGTATCGTGAAAAATTATTTTCCAAATAGTTTCAGATGTTCATTTCAGGGGAGAAGAAGAAGAAATTGTAAATCCTGAGTTCTTTTTTGAGTTTTCATTTTTTCACAAAAACTAATTTCACTGTAGACTAATTCTGAAATATAAATTTTGTTCAAAATATTATACTGAATAAGAAAATGTTAACTTTTAAAACTTATTTACAAAAACAAAAAAAGTTATGTAGGCTACAAAAAAGTAAATTATATACACGTTGCAGAGAACCACTGAATCTGATGATCTCCCACTGCAGAGTGCTGTTAGGAATAATTGCATAAGCAAATGCTTAGTATTAGAATTAGCTTTATTATTATAATCATTATTGTTAGGAAATAATGTAAAACTTGTAAGTCCCAAGAAGAAAACCTAAAGGAGAAGCCATTGCAAAAGATATTAAAGTTCAGTCACCTGGATGGTTATATATACTCTTGACTGACCTAAAAACAAGGCTATTGATTTTGGAGACACACACGAGGACAGCAGAAGGCTCTGCTCGTCAATAGGCTGCTCTTGGGAGACCCTTACACGGTGGTAAAGTGAGCAAATGGAATATATAATCATTCACTACGGTTGCATTATGGTGATAATTTGGAGGTGCAGCCAACTAACATTATATATTATTGAGTTGATAATTCCGATACTTAGAGTGCTCTGTCTTGGGACTTAATTAGTTGGATATGATTAGGATTAATATAACACAAGAACTCTATATGAACATAAGCGTGATGTAAACAAACACGACAAAATCATCTGGTAAGTTTCTTTTAATGTAATATTTCCGTCCAGTCGCTGTCTAGTAGCTCATAGGAAGGCTCACTGAAGGAAGAGTGGAATCACCTGTTTAGAACGGTACCAAATACAACATGTTTAGTGAATGATTACTCAGGGAGACCCCTCTCTGAGTGTGAGCTAAAGTGGTACACGGACGGCTCAAAAACAAAGGGTAGTTCAAGTGTAGGAATCTGTGGTGGAAACCCAAGGCAGGAATGTGTGCTGCCGATGGGGGAAAATCCAACAGTATTCCAAACAGAAATTACAGCTCTACTGGAAAGTGCCAGAGAGAATTTTAGACTCAGTCATATGAACAGAGAAATTTGTGTTTATACAGATAGCCAGGCAGCTTTGAAAGCCCTGAGCTCAAATGAGTTCAGGTCAAAACTAGTCTGGAAATGCGTCGAATCCATGAAACAGCTTGCGGGTCTCAACGAGGTTACACTCTGTTGGGTACCAGGACATGTTGGAATAGATAGAAATGAATGTGCAGATAAGCTGGCAAACAAGGCATCAGCTTCGGAATTCATAGGACCTTAATCTTTCTGTGGCATACCCAAGACGTCCGCTATGCAGGTAGTTGCCGACTGAGCAAGACTGGAACATGGAAAGAGGTAGAGGAGCATCCCTGGATTGAGGATGAGCTAACTTTCACTTCTAGGTCCATCAGGATAAATTGCATCCAACATTCTGTCATTAAGTAGGTGCAAGGTAAAGGAGGCGGTCTCTCTAATCACAGGACATGGCCACCTTAGAAAACACATGAAGAACTTGGGAATTTTCACTGGAAATCCTAAATGCAGGAAATGTGGCCTGTAGGAGGAAACCACAGAACACCTAATCTATGAGTGTGAGAGGCTGGAACAGATCAGCTATGAAACCTTTGGTAAATTGAACAAAGGACAAACCATACCTCAAGACAACCTTGATAAAAGGATTCTTAAGTTCAATGGGCTTATGGATCAACATCCTTACGTGTGAGCGCAATAAGCCCTAGAGGCTAACGTGCAAAAGGTTCTGGACCACCCACAGAAGAAGAAGAAAAAGAAGAAGAAGAAAAAGAAGAAGAATGATTACTACACGACAAGACATCGATAATCAATTGATGGCGAAACGGCAACGAACCACCGCAGTTACGGTTATTGACGCGTCATCAATAAACCATCAGAAGGTTGGAGAATGAGTTATACACATAAAGTTTCCCATTATCCTTATCTATTGCACAAATATACTAATTAAAAAGCGGTAGAAATTTACCTAATGAATCAGGAATGTCAGCTAAAGATTTCTTTAAAGGATTCTTCAAGGAGATTATAGTCGTGTTTGATGTCCTTTCGGATTTGAATCTTCCTCTTCGTTCTTCATCGTCGTCATCATCACTCTCTACGCCTACATTGTTGGCTATCGCACTAGTCGATGAACTAACATTGGCTTTCTCAACTTTAACAAATCCCGAACCTAGAAAATAATAGCACAATTTGTTAAATTTCTATATAAAGTAAACATACGTTAACATAACTTCTGTACTATTCATAAAATGTAAAAAATTCATAATTGTTATTCTAAGCTCTTATTTTGAAATTTCCGCAATACTGGATACATTTGCCATAAAACTAAATGTTAAACTTTAACGCAATTCCTGTTGTAAGTTTTTAACTCAGACTTATCATTTACAACTCATAAAAAAAATATATAATGAAATGTTCTCTTTTTTTTAATTCACTGCTGTTTCCTATAAGTTGACATTACATTTTTTATAGACTCTGCAGCGTCTCATTTCTGCCTATTATGAATGTTGATAGACGCTGCAGCATCTATTAAGCAAGTACCAGCTAAAAACGGTATATAATCCTCAATTTAAGCTCCGTTTTCTTTAAACTTACACCATTATCCTCAATTTAAGCTCCGTTTTCTTTAAACTTACACCATTCAAACAAGCAAAGCCTACTGTATATTCTTCATAGTGGTTTTCGATGCTGTGAGATTTTCAAGAGTAAAATAAACAATAGTAAAATCAGGTTGGCCCTACTTGTCTGATTTTCAGTCAGCTGGAAAGAAGTAAACATCTTTGTTTAACACAGTAGTTTATAGTTATTATACAAATTATATCTGCTAGGATCCATGAAATAAGTTTTAGTACAATTTTCTGCCAATCCTAACGTAACACTTTCACTTAAGTTTGTCGACGCGTTTCGGAGTTCCTCCATTATCGAGACATATTTCAATACTCTAGTGCTATTTAGTTTATAGTGCTTGTGGATGTTTTGAGAAAGTTGTTTTAAAAAAATGGCAAATGAATTGAATTCAAGTGATATTTGGGAGTTGTTACTGTAATCTATCTGATAAATTTAGGCGGGTTGAGGGAGAGTAGAGATATCCTTTCCACCACTCACTTCTGTCGACTTTGAACGCCCATCCCCTGCCTTCACTCTCCAAACCCCTGCCGCATCCTCCGCATCACTGTTCACTGCACTCGTGGTACGGTAGGCAGGGTGAGGTATGCGACGAAAACAGTTAGGCCCTCCTCTCATGGGGTGAGAAGGAATCGAAGCGAAAGAGACTCGAAGCGGTACGTGTGTCATGCGTCTTATGCGATATGTCCTCCGCTCGTATACCACAAGAGATACATTTGGGTTGCAGTGGTGAGGAGGCCTTGTACCCCTCTATCCCTAATTTTAAAAAAATTATCCTCACGGGGCGATTTTTCTTGCAGTCAATTAGCAGTCATGAATCAAGGATGTACAAAACTTTCTTCTTCAAAAGTTTATAAAAGGAGCAGTTTATGAAGAGGGAGATATTATGTTTTATTGGTACCGACTGACGGATGAAAAGAAGGACTCAGAATACAGGTGCATCGGACGAAACTATCATTTCGGCTGTTAATTGCGGCAAAATAATTGCAAAAGGGCGGTGCAAAATTTTTGGCATTCTATGGCCTACATTTATAACTCTCTCCTGTTGTACATTTTCTTTTAATATCGAATTGGCACAATGAAAAAAAAGGAAAATATGACACCAGATAACCCCCAAAGTAAACAAAAAATGGTTTTAATAATACCTGATATTCTATATAATCAATGCCTTCAATACTTTAAATTTGATCAAGGTTTTTTAATGATTATGTATAATAAAACTTTTCAACTATAATTATATTAAAGAAAAAATATAATGAAATGAGATTCTTAGTAGGCAAATTTACTTCCTTGGCTATTTCATTCCATGCTTTATCTGTATACTCCTTCCTATAATATTCCTGGAGGGTATGATTATATAACACAGAGGTTTTTTCAACTTTTCCCACAAATTTTACATTAAACACCTCCATGGTCAACAAGACAAAACTCATCGTTTCAAGCGTCACACTCAATTTTTTCCATTCTCAAAAGTTCAAGTCTTTCTCGCTTCGACAGCATAACGCCTCGTTGGGAAACCCCCATTCACTTACGTAGGAAGTCGAGTTGAGGGGGAATCCCTTCGAGTTCGAATCTCTTTCGCTTTGATTCCTTCTCGCCCCTTGCACATATGTTCTGTCTTGTTGACCAAAACCCCCTGTCTTATATAATTATATCCTCCAGGAATATGCATATAAGGCATGGAAATTTGTCAATTAAGAATCTCATTTCATTCATTTTTCTCTGTAATATAATTATAGTTGCATAGTTTTACTATACATAATCATTAAAAAAATTCCGATCAAATTTAAATTATTGAAGCCATTGATTATATCGAATAATAGAATATCAGGTATTATTAAACCATTGGTTATTTACTTTGGGGATTATCTAGTGTTTTATTTTCCTTTTTTATTATTTTCTAAACCAATTCGATAGTAAAGAAAATTTACAACAGTAGAAAGTTATAAATCTAGGTAATTCTATAGAATGTCAAAAATGTTACGTCGCTCTTTAATTAATTATTTTACCGCAACTAACAGCCGGACTCATGATAGTTCCGTTCGATGCACCTGTATTCTATGGTTCCTTCTTTTCTTTCGTCGGTCTGTACCAATAAAAGATAATAATATCTTCCTTATCATAAACTGCTAATTTTAAAAACTTTTGAAGACGAAAGTTTTGTACCTTCTTGGTTCATGACTGCGAGAAAAATCGCCCCATGAGCAGAGGTCATATCGCATAAGGCTAACAACAGACGAGACACTGGTGTACGGTACACTAAATTTACTATCAATTAAATGTGTGTCAACAGATGAGACACTGAGTAGCGCACTACCAGATTCTGTGGATCTACGGTGTCTCTCCCCGCGAGAAGCTGGAATACCGGACAGTGTCCCGTACACCGGTGTCTCGTCTGTTGTTAGCCTAAGACGCTTGACGCACGTACCGATTTGAGTTTGAGTCTCTCTCGCCTCGATTCCTTCTCGCCCCGTGAGCGGAGGGCCTAATTGTTTCTCCAACATTGATCACACAGCTGGAGAAGGGTTAAATAACGATTCTATTTGTAAAAATAACATAAATTTCTAACTTTCAAAAAAGGAAAAATGTATCAATATATTAACAAGTACTTTTAACATAAACATAATAAATTATTATCCTGTGACAAAATGTGATAGCATTAAATATGTTTAAATTTAACATCAGCCGTATGACAAATTTAAAATGCACATAAAATGTAAAAGTGATTTTTTTAAAGCAAAGGAAAAATCTGGGTACACAAAATTTTCTTGCATAAATAATACAACTTTGATTGGAAGAAAGCCAACTGATTTATTTGATCAAATTGGGCTTATCAAAAACAATTTAAAAAATGACAAGAATTTTGAATGCACTGCGTATGAGATTTGATTTACTTACTTTGTCTATTTAACTTATGTCCTTCAGAGCCCGATTTCTTGTCAGGTGGTTCTTGTAATCTCCAATTCTGTAGACAATACAATTAATTAATTTCAATAATTATTTTACATTGCATGAGTGTAAGTAAATAAAATAATTGTCTGTCAGTCTGCTTTTCCGCTTAAACTTGAGTACCTGCAATGAGATTTCTCTCACACATATATATAGTTTCACTATCTAGGTAGTTTTAGCTCATGTTTCATGCAAATTATTTTCTAGATAAGTGTCTCCAAAAATAACTAAACAGCCAGAATGTTCAACATATGCCGTATTCACTTTGTAACACATGTTACTTGTCAAAAATAATTATATGAGTTTAGAGGGAGTAAGTAGTAATTTTTATTGTCTGCATTCTTTTTAAGAGGTGAAATTTCATACGTTTCTTTTTGAATGGATTGTGTGAGAGAAAATTAGCTGTAAGTATATTAATGAGTTGTTTAAAGATGATTTTTTTTTTTCTGGTTATAGCCTATGATAGTTGTTTTCAAAATAGTTGAGTAAAGAAGTTATATCAGTCATCATGTCTAACTAATTTATTGTCCCTCTCCTTTTCATGTATATAAATAGTTTTATAGTGATCGAATCCACGTTAAAATTACCGTAGTGTAAGAGTAAAATTCAATTTTGTTTAAGTAAAGTTGTGCAACATATCATAGAGGATTTGGCGGCGGGAAAAAAGATGGCGGAAGTATATATTCTTTGATTTTAAATGATCGTAGATTGTGTGCTGTTTAAATCTATTCCTCAGCAGTTTGACTTCTCTGTGAACACAGTGCATAGAGTAAAGATTACAGAAATATGAAATGAAAGCTTGATAACAGCCAAGGTCTCTAGATAGAAAAGGTTACCTCATAGTCATGTAAACAAACTCAAACCCCTCGACCCGTTCCCTGTCTAGTGACGTCATTATAGTATAAAAACACCCCGCTACCATGAAATATGTATGTTTCGTCATACAAGTTACCTCATTTTTTTTTAAATATATGTATTACACTATTTTTGGGGTTGCAGTTTTTTAAAATGATACTTAAGTTGCACATTTCAACATTTGTAATTGTAAGAATATATCTTAACCTTTTCAAAAACATTATTTTTATGTCATTAATTTGCAATTTACAATAATAACAAAAGTAAAATCACACAAATTTTAATTTATATTTTTACTGACTAAAATTTAAAATAAAAAGCTATCTTGGTAATACATTTTATCTACGACCATTGCAATAAACACCAATAACGCTATTACAAGTAACATCAGAAAGAGGTACATTACAAACCAAAAGCCAACCCGATTAGGTAATGATATCATTACCTAACAGGAGTCACTTTACATAATAGGCTCTAGACCAATGAGAGCTCGTCATTTGACGGAAGTAGAGTTGTAATAAAAATAACGCTATTCGTACATCAGCTGATTGTACCCATACGTTCTGGATGTTAGTGTGTTATTGTAACTAACCTCAAACGTGAGTTGACGCATTCCGCAAACATGAGTGATAGTGATGAATTTTGTTTAACTCCAGAGGAAATTAATACAAAAGCAAATTCGGCTCTGAACAATTTGTTGCCAGAAAAATCTAAATTTCGTTATGAAAAGGTTTATAACCAGTTTATGGAGTGGAAAACTAGAAATGGTGTTAGTTCGTTTTCCGAGAATGTTTTCATTGCGTATTTTGAGGAATTGGCCCAAGATAAGAAACCTAGTTCGCTTTGGTCTATTTATTCAATGATTAAATCTACAATCAACATCAAACATCAAATAGCCTGTATATTTTTGGTCGTAGATAAAGTAGTGTACGCAACGATTGTATTCAGCCTTTAAGCCACTCGTGAGATATTTAGAACACTCGCTTCGCTCGTGTTCCAACTTACATCTCACTCGTGGCTTAAAGGCCTTCATAATACAATCGTTGCGTAAACTACTATTAAATCATACAACTAAAAAGCAGTCATTAAAATTGTAATTAATATTTTTTACAGAATAAAAAAGAAAAATGCAATCACGATAATACATTTTAATCTATATAATAAAAATTAAATGCTATTCGTTAGTAAGCATCACTTGAGAACGGCTGGACCGATTTTGCTATTTTTTGTTTTAAAATGTTTGTAATATTCCGAATTAGGTTTTTATGAAAAGACATTTTTGAAAAAATTCCCAGAAAAGTTTCAAATTTGGGAAAAAATGAACACCCTTTTTTATATGAACTCAAGACCAAAACTCACGAAAACAGCTGTTCAGACAAAAAACTGCTTAGCAACACAATGTTTGTTTACATTTATTACCATAGCAACTTTACTTAGCAAATTTATAATCAGTTTATTATTCTTCAAAACCAACAGCTTTTACTTCGGCTCGCATTATAATGAAGTATTGAAATCATGTGATAATTTTTTTTTGTATCTGTTTTCCTGTAAACACGATACAAGCACTCACAGACGTCGTAGAAAACTTCGGGTGGTACCAGAATCTTTGTAATTTTATTGCGGAGAGTTTAAAAGCTTTTGAGCTTTCTAGCATGAGTTGTAGCGCGTCGGGGTCACGTTTTTGGGTCAACATTTTGAAAATACAGTGCGGGGTAACGTTTTATGTGTTTTTTATTTAGCATGGTAACTACTTATTTGGTAATTATTATTTACTATTACAATAGAAACAAAAAATATCTAGGCCTACCTGCGAAAAGATATATCAGTTCTTCCTTCTTGTTTTGCTTTTCCATAATAATATTTGCAAGTTGCAACCGTACAAACGGAACCACCTTTAGGTTTATTTATTGATTTTCTATCCATTGTAAATAATATATTTCTTCTACTTTAAACACTTTATATACACTAATTAAAAAAAAAGTTTAAGTTTAAACAAAAAACACAAGCCGTCAAACATTCACAAATGAGTAACGCGTATAAACGTAAACGACAGAATGTTGATCACTGTCTGTTGTACCAATAACTACATCACAGTCCCCACTCCACTTTTTTTGATATTTCCCGAATGAGGTAACCTTTTCTATCTAGAGACCTTGGATAACAGCTGTCTGGAGATGACAGTACTGTTATCATGGAAGGTTATGTTTTCATTTGGAGGTTATGTTTCTTTGTTTGTTGATATTGAAAGACAGGTGAATTTATTTAAAGTTTAGTAAAGTTATTGAAGAAACTACAAATGGAAATAAGTAAGTATTTATTTCATATATTAAATTAATTAAAATAATTTTTGTTTACATTTTGACTTAGAGCGAATTTTCGATTTTCCAAATTTATTTTATTTTTTATTATTATTTAAAATCTGTGATTGAAATCTGCCATCAATTTCAACCTTATTCAACACTGCATATTTTTCTAAGATTCATAATAATTCAAATTATCCCAATAGAAAACGTTAGATTTTTCAACTGGTTTCATCATAACCTTGAACATTTCCTACTTGCTACAAAAATATAGTAATTTTGGAATATAGGAATGTAGGAATTTTGGAATATAGTAATTTTGGAATATAGCAATTTCGGAATGCAGGAATTTTGGAATATAGGAATTTTGGGAATATAGGAATATAGGAATTTTGGAATACAGGAATATAGGAATTTTGGAATATAGGAATTTTGAAATATAGAAATATAGGAATTTTGAAATATAGAAATATAGGAATTTTAGAATATAGGAGTAATGGAATTATATGTTCAAAAATGTTTACTATTTAGTAACCACGGGTCTCCGAAGTACAAATTAAATAAATACTACAAACCTTTATTTGCTGTCCTCCTGGCACTGGTCCTTCGTCCAATTCCGAATCTAGTTCATCGACAACGCCTAAGTCTAATACGTCATCTTCTTCTAAAATTTCATCACCTTCTGCGACATCTTGGACGTCTTCTTCCGTGCCGCTACTGAATATCCCAAATTATAATAAATATTTGACCGAGTAATAAGTACAAGGTTTTTAAGTTGACAGTTTTCTTTCTGGCAATATTAATGGAAGTAAACTACATTATAAATGTGGTTGAATTATTTTGTAGGTAATTCAAGGAGGTGTACATTTTTTTATTTCGTTCTAATATTAAAAATGCATTATTATTATTTTTATTTATCAGAAAAATATATTACACAAAAATAATTAAAAACTATAAGGATGGAGGCGAGTGCAAACATATTTTCCCAATTTATTTAATTTTTTTTTCAGCTATATTCTTCATAGAAAAGCAGAAATGCACATGTATGTATTAAGATAAAAACAAAGAGATCCTTAAGGGTCTGCTCCAGTAAAAGAGAAAGCAATCGTTGACTCCAGTGCTTCACTCAATAGCCGTATCTAAACAGTGCAATTTCTTGCAGCTGAGCGCTTTGACATTGCCTCATTTAAAACCATTTTATAAATCCATCTTTTGTAATTGAGTGCTGAAAAAATTTTATATTCATTATAAAATTGCGGATCTGGTTTGCGATTCACTTTTAATTATACATTTTTTATTGTGTAAAGAAAAAAGTTCAAACATGGTACTACTTAAAAAATGTCAATTACGTGACAAATGAAAGGGATTTAAAAAAAATGTGAAACGCAAAACGGATGCGTATTGTGACTGTAGTTAAAATGAGACTTTGCAAACAATTTTATGATAAAAAATAAACGAAATAAATTGTTTTAAATTTAACATTGTTCTTATGGAATAAAAATCCAAGATGGCCCCGACTGCAACAGACCCTTAAGGAGAGAGGCTTCAAAAGAATTATTAAATTATTATGTTTATCATGAGGTTTAGTTTGTTTGGAGTTGGTAAGGAAAGTTTAAATGTTTTGAAAATATATAAAACTATTAACTAACTTACTGATAGAATTTGTTATGAGTCGAATCCGATTTCTCTTCAACTTCTTCATCTTCTTCTTCTTCAATGTATACAGATCTTTGTGATGATTCTGTCTGTAACCAAATGTAATAGTTAAAACTTTAACACTGAATATAGTATCAGACTACAAAATAGTATAAAATAATACTGATCACAATTAAATAAGTTTTACCTGATACAAATCCAATTTCATTATTTATCAATAAACTATAGAAGTACAAGTTAGACTTGTGTGCCAAGGGTTCTGGGCTGTCATCCATCCACAAAAAAGCATCATATATATTAAATATACTGAACTAATTTAAATGGCAAATTTAACCAATAACAATAACCAAAGCAAAAAACATTATGTATTCTTGGTGGAGGCCATACAGCGCTAATATGAGGGAAACACACAAAAGGTGAGGTTGGACTAACATTTTCAAAAATATCTTACAAACTACACATCTCAAAATTCTAAACATTTTTTATCCTTTTTATCTCCTTTGCGAGCCTTAATGGCCTATTGGTGTCATAGAGAAAAATACCTAGTAGGCCTAAGCCCAGGGACGTGAAAATCAAATTTTATATATTTTTTCAAAGTACAGTAGAATCTTGATCATCCGGGCACACCTCAGATAACCAAAAACTCGGATAATATGGTAGGCCTTGAGAAAACCATTGAGGTACGAGTTCCCGCATCACTAACGTCATTATAGGCTGATTTGGAGCCGTACTTACTTCAAAATCTATTTTATTTTGCTTTAAATATTATAGTTTTAAATAAACAAAGAAGGTTTGATAATGTACTCAAATGAAAGAAATTGAATACTGTAAGCTACCGAGTTGTTGTACCCAGTACTGATCTACTGGGGGAGTTGTTTTTTCCCCCTGCTACTGCTGTTTGTTCTTTGGTTTCTAATTGGTGTCCGTGTTAAACTTTGTGAATGAGAGTGTCATTATGATTGGAAAGCAAAAGTGTGTAGTTTTATCTTTAAATCAAAAATGGAAAGCAACTAAACGATAGAGGTGATTTAACAAGAAAAGTGACAAGTGATTTAGGTGTTGGTGAAGTGACTGTTAAGGATTGAAGACGAAATAGATCGGAAATTGAAAAGTGGGTACCTCAAAGGTATTCAAATAAAGGAGAGGCTAGACACTCAATGAAAAAAAACTTCAGAGGCATTATTTTTATTACAGTAACTTATAGTATCCAATTCCTTTCATTCGCGTACACTATCAAACCTTCTTAGTTTAGGCTTCTTAAAACTGTATTATTTAAACATAAATGGTTTCTCACGGCCTACTGTAGGCCTATTATCCGAGGTTCTACTGTAGTATGAAACGTAGAATTGCTACGAGCCAGAGGATGATCTTGTTTATTTTATTGACTTATCCCTTCTACTAATGCAAACATTTGGCACTCCATTCTTTTGTTCCATTCAGTCCCCTGAAAAAAGACACAGAATATCTATTTGCAATATTTTCCATTCTTTATACCAAAACATATTGGCGTTTATTATTTCCCTAGCAAAAAAATTAGGTAGCCTATAGCAACACAATTTAAAAAAAGTGGAGTCCCGCTATTCCAAACCCCGCTACTCCAAAAACCCGCCTATTCCGAACGGAGTTCAGAAAAAATACCGATTTTTTAAAACATAAAAACACAAGAAATTAAAAAGATGTTCGTGATAAAACGTATACATTTATTGTTGTAGGCTACAAATAAGTTAAATAGACACATACATAGAGCCTAAGCTTGATGAAAATGCCTGAAACCAAATTGGAACAAAAGCTGATTTTGTTTCCTTCGCGTTTTCCATCCGTTCTGCGGGAAGGAAGCTACCGCAACAAGTTTCCGGTGAAAAGGATACCGGGTCTTAACAGCTAGGCACTAGTACTGTTATTGCTAGGTGCCAGTTGCTTTCATTCATTTTTTCTCCTTCGTTTTCGTACCTCGAAGGAATTTTTTCTCTCGATATTTTTTCAAGATAATGCGGTACTAACGGCCAGACTGCGGGATGACAAAACGGACAGTTCGAACAATCTATCCCTTCCCTTCCATTTTTTTAGAAGAAAACGGAATCGTAAAGCAAAGGAAGGAAATATCCCCGAATGATGTAAACCTACACTAGAGCGAGATCAAGAGCATTTGCCTCGTCTACGTGTGATATGAGTTCAGTTAGAGCGTTCACTTCCTCCGAGCCGAACAACGCTGTATAGAACAGACACTAGCAGATGTCCCCGCACTTACGTTTTAGTCAATACGTTGATATTACTCATGAAATCCGCCTATTGCAAATTCCCCGCTAAACCGAACAGTGCTCGGTCCCAGTGTTCGGAATAGTGGGACTCTTCAGTACTTTTGAAATATATTTTTTATATTATGTAGGTTCAAAGTGAAACCAATCATAACTCAAAATACAAAACATAAATTGGGTGTATTTTCAAGTAATTAAAAAAGAAGTTTGACAAAGAAGTTTAAAAGCTGCTCCACGTGCTCATATTGTCTATAGCTCATATTGTCTATAGCTCATATTGTCTATTGAACTGCGAAGTAATTATTGACCTTTGGATCGCGTTAAAAGCACAACCATTTCGCTTTCAAATTGAGCTACTCTAAGTTCCGCAAATTGTCGCTTTAGCAGCTGTCAATTTTTGGGAGAGATGTGGGAGATAATAATAATAAACTGAATGAGATAATAACTGTATTAATTTAAAAACAGAAAATACCTGATACATAAAGTCATCATCTGCCAATAAAGCATCTTCTTCTTCTGCATCCAGTTCGCCAAAGTCACCCTCGAGTTCACCGTCCAGTAAATCATCACTAAAAGACAAAAAAATATGTGAGTAAATTAATGTTCAGAAACTTCCTTTTGAAAACAATTCAAAATTATCATACTATTAAGAAAAAATTCAGCCTAACTTATATTTTTTTTAGAAAGTTATTTTTATTTGCATAAATAAAAATTGTCTTTACTTTATGCCAGTTACTCTAAGGCCGGTTTCACACTGGAGGTGACAAAACACGAGGGACGAGACAAATTTTAAATTAGGGGTTTCACATAGGAGACGAGACAAAATATTGAAAGGAGACACAAGGAGACAGAACTGCTTGGCAATTCTACTTCGTCTCGAGGAGACTGTCTGTTCATCTCTTGATTGTGCGCATGCGTCAGATTCATTCCAACGAGTCATCAAGTGGTTGAAAATTAGTTTGTGTTGAAGATAGAAGGGAAACATTATATAATCCAAAGACCAAAGAACATTACGATCTGAATGTTATTTCTAAATTATGAGAAGAGACAGCAAAAGAAATGAATGTAATTTTACACCAGGAATGTAATTTGTATTGTAAAAATTATTCATTTCAAAGAATGTTAAACATTTATTTTATTTTAGAACTTTCCTTCATCCCTTCTTTGTTGTCAATTCTGCTTTCAAAAACCCAAGGTTAATTGTAGACTATTTTTATTAATAAAAAGCTACACTATCACTGAGCAACATAGGCTAGAATTCATTTTGATATAGCATTTTTTTTCAATATTTTTAAATTAACACACAATAATTTTAGGTCAGACCTAGACTGATGAACCAACACATGTCTCTTAAATGTATTTACATTCATTACCGTAGCAACCAATTGAATAAAATAACAGATAATAGTTGATTCGGATGTCCAGTTTAGTAACACAATAATAGCCTATATGTTTTTGTGTTAGGCTATGTATATATATCGTGGACACTATAGTACGTGGATGGTACTTCATCCGAGGTATCCTAATGGAACGCTGTTCCTAAACCAAAACCCGTGTCAGCTGCCCAATCATTGATTGGTCCAGTCACTGATTACTTAAGAGTGAAAATGAAAAAAAGATGATGAAGAAGATCCGATGATTTAATTTTTTAAAGGACTGCTTTCGAAAATTAATGTCCTAAATCCGAGAAGGAAAAGACAGCTGAAAGAAAACATTTTAAACCAGCTAAATTAATCTTGTGGAGGACCAGGAAAAAAAGAACTGTTTTCTTCACCCAACTCAAATTCTAGTGCTTGTGCTTTAAGCGTGAGAGAGAAACTCTACACCACTCCGCCAATGACATCTATGAACCTCAATGACCCTCAGCGAACGGGAGTACAATATGCGTATGGAGAGCATCATGAAAAACAATATTAGGTTATTCTTATACAGAAATGTTTTAGTTTTTTTTTTTGTATTTAATATTGCTGATTGTTTATTTACATTATTTAGTGTTGTTTGTTTTTAAAAATAATGTGAAATAAATATTAATTTATTAAAATATTCAAAACATTTTTTACCTCAATATTAAGATAAACATTTCTTCTAGTTGTTTGTAAAGCTTTTCTGAAATTTGTTGACATTTTCACCAAACTTTCTTCAATTAACCCCAATAGATAATCAAAGCTTGAAACACTCATAATAATTAGGCTTGAATTTTCCCAAATATGGTTGCAGAAATTGGCGCCCATACCTAAGGGCAGAGGGGGGCCACGGCCCACCCCCTGGCTCCCCGGGAAAGGAAAATATGTATATTATTAATTATAGTCAGGTATTTTTCTTTAAAAAGATTAGCACTAAAATATGTTTTAAATGTTATGTGCCGTTTGATTTTACATATACATAGCCTACTTATTTTATTTTTTACAAGAGTTCAAGCATGAGCTGCTGGGTCATTACTTGGTACAGCCTCTAGGAGTGTTATAGGTCTTTGTGTATTCACTGACTGTGTAAAGATACAGACTCTATGCTTGTGGGTTAATATTTCACCTGAACAGCCAAATTGGCTTACCAAATTTTAAAAGTTTTCTGGGGGAGGTCAAAAATATCCCTGGACTTCTTTTGCCGAAGTAGGGGAGAGAGTACTCCTTAACACGTTCACTGCTATGCAAATGTTGTATTTCCTATGCTAGGAGCTGACCTTTTATATTTCATATTTATAGTCTAAATGAGTAGAAATTACTTTATTTTTTTTATTTTTGAACCTTTCTACGTAAAATCACTAATATTTTAAAGCGGACGCACATAGGCTTAAAATTGGCGTGCGAAGCACGCAATGCTCTGTGTAATGAAAATATTCCCAATACGGGGGTTGGCGTGCGAAACATGCAATGCTCTGTGCGTCGGCCGTTTCTCATAGTGTTCAGTGACAAGCTCACATGTGCATCCTTAAAAGTGAACGTGTTAAGCCCCAAACCCGGTCTACGCCCCCCCCCCCCCCCCTAGAAAATATCATATGGGCGCTCATGGTTGCAGCTGTAGTGAATTGGGCATCCTCACTAACTGTAAATTGTGCATTATTTATACAGAGATAATCGTTGTAAGCTAAGTGAAATTCAAGCGACTTTATTCATCTTAAGTATGCTAGAAATTCTATTTAGTTGATGTAGGCTATATAAGTTTGGATAACACACTTTGTAAGCATGTTGAAATCTGTTGTTTCAAAACTGTTTTTACTATACAACAAATGTTTTGTACGACTAATGTATGACTAAGAATGTTAACAAATCCTAATATTAAATTATGTATTCTAAACTATTGATGCAATTTATAAATAGAAGTCTTGTGAGTGAACTTGATAAGGCCAAAACAACCTGGAACAAATTCCACCCACGTTCTAAAATTTACTAACATACACACAAGGCCGTCGCGTGGTATGGAGGCGCCCAAGGCAAGTCTTAAATCGGCGCCCCCCCACCCCCCCTAAAATTCGTAATTTTGTTCGTTCCAGTTTTGGTTTTAGGGGGATGATACCCTAAGCTCTTTAGAGTCACTCCATTATCCACCACCTATGGACCCAGTG
>JAGFPH010003262.1:0-12662 GCA_018207615.1 Philaenus spumarius | reverse complement strand
TAGGATATAAATAACTAGCGGAATACCCGTGCTTCGCTACAGAGAATTTGTTGTTTGCATCACTATGTTACATAATTATTGTAGGCCTAATATTTCTCTCTCATTTTCTTTCATATATTATTTCACGAAGTGAATTATTACATGTATTTTCAATTAGTTTGGTATTTATTGTTCTCTGGCTGCCCGTCAATCGTCTTCGTCACTGTATGTGGACTAAATAAATTTAATAAATAAAAAATAAAATTCAGAGCGAAGAGCCTCTTTGTTTTCAAGCGCTAAATCTACAGACTGGTAAATCACAGTCTTAGCTGCATGTTGCAGATCACCCAGATACGTCCATCTGCAACATCCAGATGCATAGATCGGGATAGTTTTGATCAGCTTACGTCTAAAATATTTTCTTAAAATTAATAAGGGCCAAATTTCAGCTACTTAGCTTTAAGGAAAGAATACCAATTAATATTTGTTTTTAGTGGTTGTTATCACATTTACACCCCTTAGCTACACGTAACAAAATGTAGGCCTAAAACTGGATTATTTTTTATATTTATCTTATAAGAAATAAATGTACAAAATTTCAGATCTCTAGCTTTAAGGATTGTATATCAATTAATATTTATTGTTTTAGGGGTTACTACATTTCCACCCCTTAGCAGAACGTGACAAAATGTAAAACTGGGTTATTTTTATAGTATCTTGCAAGAAATAAATGTACAAAATATCAGCTCTCTAACTTTAAGGAAAGAATAAAAATGTATATTTATTGCTTTTAAGGGTTGTTATCACATTTTGAATCCATGTTGATTCCTTCCTCACAGCAATGTTGGGTTCTGGACCTTACAGAGTAGGAGCTGGGAAATGATCGCAATCAGATCCGATGAGCGTTCCCTCACAAGAGTTTTAACAAATAATTTTTAAAACAATGAGCTCGACTAAAATACCCATAACTACAACCAAAGTCAATAACCCGAGTTTTAAGAGACGTGGTTCAGCTTCGGCTGATGAATCTATGAATAATTGTGTGGTTTCTAAGGCTAAAGAAGAGGGTCACTCAATCATTTGTGTTGCCACCTCCTAAATTTATAATTTTGTCCAATACCAAAGAAAGAGCATTTCGAACAAATGTATCACTCTTTGTTATTAATAAAGCCAACACTGGTATTGAAGGTCCTGTCTTGAAGGCCTTATGTCCCAAACCTTTGATGTTGTTTCAAATGTCAAGGATTTGGACATACAGTACCTACAAGTTCCCCACATGATCGAAGCCAGAGATCTGCGACCAATTTAGAAAAAAGGGTCATAATAGTAAGGACTACAAAGACGATACATAAAATGTATTGTTTGGATGATCATACTGATCGCTCCTTCAACCGTGAAAAGTTAAAAGAGGAGAAAGCACTACTATTATGGCAAGAGACAAAATTTATTTTAATGTAGCCAATAAATTATACTTACAAGCCACTTAACTTATAACCGAAGGCAAATCATTTGCTTCACTGGTGTCAAGGAAGATCAACTCCTTGTAAAATATAAAACGAGTTAACCAAGACAAATTCTTGACTGAAAAGATTGCACTGTTACTAGCTCTATTTTCAACAAGCATTCTTTATGTTTCTGCCCTCTTTCTTCTAGTGCCGCAGTCCCTAGTCCAGGACCATTGTCCGTTTAAGGCGGGTTTTCCTAGCTGCGGGATATACGCCGCAGCGGGGTGCGCAGACAAAGACGGACTAGTGTTTTCCTAGACTTCGAGTGGGTGCGGACTTCAAGTTTCTCTCGCAGTATGAGTGCCAAAAATATGAACAAAACTGTGTAGTGCGTTAGTAATGCAAGAACTAATTGCGATGAATAACGAAACTTTACTTTTAACGAGTTTACGTGAAAAAAGAAAGTCTGTAAGTGCTATGTATACAGAAAGAAAACGCGAAGGAGTATTTAACCTCTTTATACATAAACATCTTTTAGACGATGAAGTCAAATTTAAAGCGTATTTCACTAACTGTTCGTCATCAGCGGCACTGAACTTGTTATTGGACATTTAAAAAAACTAAAAACCAAACCAAGAACCACTTGCACAACACGAACTCCTAGCTATCCCGTTGCGGACTGCGACGTAGACTCCTCTAGAATGAGTCAGCACGTCCCGCAGTCTGAACACCCCGCTGCGGCGTATATCCCGCAGCTAGGAAAACCCGCCTTTATTGTCAAAATAAATCAGCAAAAATACTTACCTAATTTGCCTCAGTGAGGCTACACTTTTTTTTGTCCCGCCTCACTGAGAAAAATGTAAGTGCTTCGGAATTATGACTGTTGTATCTTACAGTTTAGTTGATAGCATGGGCAGACATTGTCCACGCTGTTGAAACTTATATCTTACGCTAGTAGCCGCATGAAAACATCAACCTCATAAAACTTATTTAAACTAGTTATTAGGAATATGTTTCCCTTGATATTGTTTTATATTGATATTATATTTTCATAATTTGTATTAATGTGCAACATTAATACAAAGTGAAAAAATTGTTGTTTTGTTTACATTTATTTTGATGGAAGAGCTGTTTTTTTTTAGGAAAGTAAATGATTGAATATTGAACAACTTTAGAAACAATTTGTTATCAAAATGAATTAAGGATTGAGAAAAATAAGCACTAACTTCAGTTTACACAAAACATCAGAGCATTATTGGTGCTGTATTATCTATCATGACCTAAATTCTGATGTACTGTATAGTACTGTAGTAATTATTTGGAGAGTATATTATTTTATTTGGGAGAATATATTTGCTTTCAGAAAACAATTTTAACAGTTTGTTAGAATTGAAATACCACAACAATACAGCAATATACG
The DNA here is from genome assembly GCA_018207615.1 of Philaenus spumarius. Lineage (NCBI taxonomy): Eukaryota > Metazoa > Arthropoda > Insecta > Hemiptera > Aphrophoridae > Philaenus > Philaenus spumarius. The sequence goes on along the minus strand of JAGFPH010003262.1, from coordinate 9,818 downwards.
TTAGAATAAAACTAATTTAATGTTAGTTTTTTGTAGTTTAAACTTCATAATGGGGTTTACTTAAACATGAGGTATGTTACTGAAATGAAGAAATTTGGATCTTGAATGAAACAAAACAAAATATTCATAGTTCAATGTGGTAGTGAATAGTAGCCGATATAATTAGATCAGGTAGTAGTGTGGCAAGCCTCCATAGGGCCCATACTATCAACTAAACTGTAAACGAACAATAGAGCCATCTCTTCCAGACTTCCAGTTTACCATTTGCTGACTTTTGTCAGGAAACAAAATTACTAAGAAGAAAATTCCCTCTGAACCGTGAATATCTCAATTTTTGAGAAAGTCTTAAAAAAAAGCCTATCCTTCTGTAGTATTGGTAAAGAAACCAGGTTCTCTGCCCGCAAAAAAACTGATTCTATGAAAAAAAACGTAGTTAAAAAAAAGAGCCTACTACACCTCCTGATAAGTCACTTTCTCCACCATCTAACAAAAAACACCATATCCACCTCAACACCCAAGATGACTGAGCCATCCTGAGCATCAACAATGTCTCAGGGATCTATGGAGGTAGACAGGTATGAAAATAAACGTGAAAACTTCCTGCCAATTCTGGGCAGGTAAGTCAAAGGGCCCAAACCTTTTTAATTCACTAAATCTTTTTAAAGTTAATATATTCATATGATTTAAATATTTATATACATCCACTAACCAAAATATGGAGTCACACTGAAGATATGAAACTTCTAGTGCAAGATACATGTCTTTTATTTGTGCCTTCAAGAGACACATCTTCATAATATTTGACACTTTCTGCTTAAAAGGATATTCAGTGTTTGGATCCAATTTTAGAACAGAGGAGAGAGCAAGAGGTTATCGTAGATAGTATCAACAGAATCAACAGAGTTATATTTCTGGCAACTTCTTTACAAGCAATTGTTGCATTTCGGGACTCTGTTCCTTTTAAATTTAGAATCTGCAGCTTATACTGGCCACCAAGCTACACCGTCCAAAACCAAACTTGATAGATCTAATAGTTACCACAACCAATTCTATTCATGAGCGATTTTAATGTGCACCACTATTCTTGGGGATCTACACCCTGTAGTCCTAGCGGAATCTGAATTGAGAGAATAGTGTCTAATTGGGATTTGTTTCTTCTCAACGACGGTTCTCCAACCCAAGTAGATTTTACAAGTAATTTGATGGCTGTAGACTTGTACCCTTGTAGTCCTTCTTTGGGAGCAAAATTCTCCTTTTGTAACTCGCTAGTTCAGTAAGAACGTACAGTTCATGAGATTCCATGTGACCCATGGCTGATGGATGCTCACTAGATCTTACTATACATTTGTGTTCTATCTTCCCCTCTTCTGCGCATCTTGTAGTCCACACGGAATCTCACACACTGTACACCACAGTGGATTTTGAAGAAATTTCTATGGAATAATTTTACTAATGCCATTGTATCACCAGATATATTGTTCAGCCTAACTTAATAAATTAAATGGTTAATAAATTGACTCACTCAATTCTTTTAGTAACGGAAAACAACCAGTTCTTTGGTCGAATGATGATTGTTATGAAACTGCGTGTTTGCCAATGTGCTTTCAGAAAGTTTAATATAAGATGAACCAATGAAAATCTTGAAAAGTATAAAATTCTGCATGTTAAGTACCTACTGCAAATTTTTAAGCAGAATAAAAAAGATTCTGAAGCATATTATATTGACTCAATACATGAACCACCCTAACATAGACTTTGGGGAAAATGGCTCTGTTTGTGGTTCTGTCCCCTCTGCTCAACTTGTTGCCACACAAGGTGGTGTGAATTTAACTCTTATTGCGGCCTAGCTCAGATTGCGGGAAGTGTTAGCCCGAATGTCGAGAGTACATGCATATCATCAGCTCATTCCGCAGTGCAATGGTACAGGCATAGACCGAAGTCTAAGAGATGGCTAATACAAATATAATATGAGCCTAAATATGGCCACATGTGTAGTGTTGGCCTGAAAGGCGAGTGTGCATGTATTGTAGCTACTCGTAACCAAGGTTACAGACCTGACTGCAATTTTTAAATTTTGAGTTTATTTTCTCCTGAGATATCCTAACGACTTGACAATGCTTCTCATTAGCGATTTCTCCTGGTGTTGTTGGCTTCTTCCTTAGGTTAGTTAATAGATCGCTGAATTATGGCCTCGGCAGAGAGCTTCGATCCGGTGAGGGACTCAGTGTCACTTCGGAGGTTTACTGGCGACACTGATGATTGAAGGGCGGGAGGACTTGGAGTAGGTTGTTGTTGAATTCAGATCTGAAATTACATGATTGCAAGAGCCGATTTACTGAAGACGGCTTGATGTTGTCAAGTGGTCTCTGAAGACTGGATCAATGAGTTGGTGCTAGTCTCTTCGTGGTACTCTAGGTGGTCTCTGGATGAGACTGGATGTAAAAACTGTGTTAGCTTCATTGGTCTCCAGATGAGACGGTGTAATTTAACCAGATTTTGGCAAGATGGTAAAAATTACAAAATTTAGAACCTGTCCGTCCAATGGGAGCGAAGCAGGGTTTGCTACGTTTCCCGCAATAAAGTTAGTAATGTGTAGGAGATGTTATGTGGAAGTTATTTAGGTGTCGTGGCTTACCTACAGAGGAATGAAGTTGTGAAAGCGCTCTCTAGTCCCTTGTTTAGAAAACGGTTCAGAACTGGGACTTAGATTATTTTTTGAGATAATTCGAGTGGGGACTTTATGTGCGAGGCTTCCTTGGTTGGAAAGGTGAAGAAAGTTTCAATTTTTATTTCGTTATTTCGAATGTTTTGGACGATTTAATATATTTAAATATTTTGGTTGGGTGAACGTGTCTATGTTTCCCTACCAGATATTTACATATATCGAGAAATAATTTTGATATAAGAATTAGAAAAACTATTGAACATTGAGCGGGAAAATTGGCAAGTGTCTGAAAATCTGACAACTCCAGAGGAAAGTTAAACAGATGAAATATTGAAGCTTACAGCCAATGTCTTGGTGTTTTGTTGGGGCCAGTGTATCCCATTAATTTGGCTAATTCTTCCACAGAAGGTTTTACGGGAAAACCATAGATGTCAATGGCCGGATTTGTGCTGTGATTTGTTGCCATTTGCCAAGTTTTGGTGCTGGGTATATAACAAAGCTAATTATTTAAAAATAGAAGTAAGAAGTAATTACTTAAGCTCATTATTTATGACAAACAAATGAGGCAGTAAGGAAGGAGTTTTAACTACCAATAACAAGGATATAATTATTATCATGTTAAGTTTATCTTTTGTTAAAATTTCAACAACGACCACATAAGAGTATACTATCTCATTTTGTAATATTAATGGCATCCAAGAATTAATTCTACTTACTTTTAGTCTATCTAATGATTCTCCTTTAAATGCCCTATTTATGATTGAAGAATTAGAGTCTGATTTGTTGTTGTCACAGGACCCTGCTCCAGGCCCTGACAACATCGCCTGCACTTTAATGAAATATTTCTAAAGATAGAGAAATTGGAGCTCTTTTAGGTATAACCAGACTGCACACTGTGGTTTCAGACAGAGAAACCATCCAATCATCAACCGATTTTGTTAAAGTAGCCCATTCAAAATGCCTTCTCCTCTATCAGACAATAGTCGTCAAGGTTTTTGATATTGAGAAGGCATGGTATGGCTTGGCAAAGAGGAATTATAAACACCTTAAAATCTTGGGGAATTCACAGAAAAATGCTAGCATTTATGCAAATGTTTCATTTCAACCAATATTTTAGAGTAGGCCTACGTCTTGGAACTTCTCTGACAGATCAATTTCATTTAGAGAATGGTGTTCTCACAGCAGTGGTCTTAGAGTTTCTTTGCTTGCGGATGCAATTACTAACATTGCCGGTAATGTATGGTCCCCTGCCCATTCCTCTCTATTTGTTGACTTTTTGCCTCATTCGTGGCTACGTGAAGCTTAGAACCACAGAAAGGACATTCCAGTTCCATCGATAGACTACAAACATGCACCAATATACAGGATTTAAGTTTTCCACTCCTAAAAATCTTTGTATTGCGTTTAATGATTGGAGACAGAACTACAGTTCTACACAAGGAACTACAGCACTTTTATGTTACCGTAAAAGTCTGACATGAGACTTATCTTACTGGCAAATCTTACAGTGGCATTATTATAAGTCCAATAAAACATTAAAATCACAGATTTACAGGTAAATTTTATGACTGTCACGAAGCTTTGGTAAAAGTTAGAGAGAATTGAACCAAGAAAGATAATTCAGACTTTTACCAATGGATTTTGGTAAATCTTAACTCTTGAAAATAGGCATTGGTTAAAGTAAGTAGTGGTAATGCTGCTTGTTGCTGAACAATATGAAGGTGGCTGTTGCAGGTTCAATTCTCGGCAATGGGGAATAATGTAAATATTAATGAAGGTTTATTTGTTCCACAAATAAAAAAAGAGAAAGTTATTGAAATGGTTATTAGAAAAAATACTCTTTATTTCTTATAACTTTGACTATTTGCAAAAATTAACCTTAAACCTTACTAAAATCGATTAATATAATTGATCAATGTACCTACATAAAATTATTTAAAGATTAAAAGTAGAAAAACGAAAAACAATATTAGAATGAACCTTGAAAAGAGTATATTTCTTATACTTGTTGCAGCATGGTAGAGAAGAAACACACTTACATTTGTTGTAGCGTCGCTACAATATTTATCAATAATATTCAGCTTCGTGAGATTTCCCCGGCAACGTATATATACTCCGGCGAAAGTATATATATATCTTTCATCAGTCTACTGGCAGCTTCTACAGGGTTTAGATCACTTCCAGCTGAGGAAGAAACAGTCCAGAGGAGCATCTTAGCCACTTGGTAGTACGCCTGTGTACTAAGACGTCTTTTCGGAGGACACCCTGTGGGAATCTTAAGTCTTTTTCTCCCGTCTTCTTGGTGCGAAGTACCGGACCTGCGAAAGCATAGCGATAGTGCGAGTTAATCTTTAAAGAGTGAAATTGTGTTACGGAGCCAACTTTAACTTACCGAGCGGACGTCCTGCCTGCCGTCTCGAGCCACTTCAGTCTGCTGGGGACATCATAAGCGGCCAAAACTTCTTTCTTGGCGCACCGACTCTCCGTGGGAAACGAAGATAGCCCGGTGTCTGCGATCAGAGTTCTGTTCCCGTACATTGCACTTCGTGCGGGCGCAAGAGCTGGTCTGCCAACAGTTGGGTAAGTGGATCTACGGAATACACTGTATAGGAAACAACACAACAGTCTAGGAAACAACACAATACACACACCTAGGGACTGCTCCCTCTGAGTATGTCCGCCCCACAAGGGGACAAGGTCCTTCAGGGCCGAAATCCCCTAAACCAGGCTAAAGGTAGGAGTCCCCCGGCTTCACCGGTGATCCCTCGCTTGGCCAAAGGGAAGGTTTTGGTCAAGCCAACCAGGTCCGTCATTCTGGCGGACAGTAATGCAGAGGCAAACGGCCCTTTTAAGGACCAAGTCTCAAAAGTTAATTCAGTTTCCAAAACCAATTTAGTCGAGGAAAACGGCCCTTTTCAGGACCAAAACTCAAATATCGCAACATGCATCGCCCAGTCAATTTCCGCAGAGGACAATGGCCCTTTTAAGGACCAACCGTCCACTTCCAAGAATGGACAATCTGATAGCGATTTCCAACTAGTCAGCCGAAAGCGGCAAAAACTTAGCTCATCGAAAGAAAATATCTCAGGCTACCAATCTGACGGTAGCAACCAATCTACTTCAAAGCCACCTGCTCAACCAAAGGAAAGAGTTCCTCCCATCATCTTGGAAAATCCTAAGAATTGGCAAGCAATATTTCAAGAGCTCAACAGCTCCACTGGCGGCCAGCTAGAAGTTAGCTGCCGAGGAAACAGCTTCAGAATCATCCCTAAATCTATCGATCAATTTCGAGCAATTCAGGCAACGCTTCTCAATTTAGGGGCTCATTTCCACACCTTCACTCCTCCTTCAGAGAAGGAAGTGAAGATTGTGATAAAGGGTATCCCTTACTCCACATCACCAGATGACATCATGCAGGATCTGGAACTAAGGGGCTTAACCCCAACATCTTGCACCCCCATCACCAACTCCCAGAAACAACCTATCAACGTGTTTCTGGTATCTCTCAAGAGAACAGCTCTCGTCCGCGCCGTGTACGCTATTACACATATGTTCTACATTAAGGTGACTGTGGACACCTATCACCCCAAATCAACCGTAGCTCAGTGCTACAAATGCCAGCGGTTCGGGCACAGCTCCATAAACTGCCATCTACCGGCTCGCTGTCTGAAATGTGCTGGTGAGCACGACAGGACAGAGTGTCGCAAATCTCGGGAGGATCCTCCCAAGTGTGTTAACTGCGGGGGGGAGCACCCTTCAAACTATAGAGGATGTCCCGCATACGCGGAGCATGCCAGTAGGAACAAGGGGGTTCAACAACGCAGGGCACCCACTGGGCGCATCCCTCCTCCACAGCCACCAACATCTTCTACAAGGGCACCGATGCCCCCGCCACCACCACCGCCACCCCGACAGCATTCATCGGTTTCAACATCGTCTTCGGAAGATGAATCTCCAATGGAGATCCAGCAAACCCCTCCACCCATCAAAGTCGTCAACAAGTCGTACGCCAAGGCTACGATGGCGGCACCAAAGGCGCAACGGGCCCCCAAAAAGGCTCCTGCTGCCACCACAAAACCAATCCCACAAAAGAAAGTGGTAAACATTCCCCCACCATCAAAACCGGTAGTGCCCCCAAAAAGGACACCTACCACAGTCACATCTCCGAAAGTGGAATCACCTGAATCCGTTCTCAGATTTCTTCAGAACATCACAACAGCTGATGTACTCAAGTGGATCCAAGAGATCCTTCCCAAACTCCTATCGGAGAGCGATACGAAAACCATCATCATCACGATTCTTACTTCCCTAGTTGCCCTATTCATGCGAAATGGATAGACAACTCAAAATTCTCGCATGGAATGCCAGTGGAGTCCTCAGTCGAAAAACTGAACTCTGAAACTTCCTCCAGGAAAGAAACATCGATATTGCTCTAATATCAGAAACTCACCTCCGACCATCAAATCACTTCAACATTCCATGCTATACGACCTATCGTACAGATCGCCCCACCACTCAAGCTCGTAATGCCGGGGGTGGGACGGCCTTACTGGTTCACAGACGGATCGTTCATCAAACGATTCCTAACGATCCACTATCTCCGATAGAGCACACAGCAATCAGCATCAATTCCCTTGGAACGGATATACGCATAATCTCTGCATATATCCCTCCAACTGTCCCATTTAAAATCACTCATCTCAAAAAACTTCTGTCATCGGATGATCCAACCATCTTAATGGGCGATCTAAACTCCAAACATCCAGACTGGAACAGTCGTATCGCAAATACACACGGCAAAGTGCTGCACAAGTTCCTGCACAATCACCCAAACATCAAAGCCATCGGTCCTAGTGAACCGACCCATTATCCCCATCGAAATAATGCCCTACCAGATATTCTTGACATTGCCGTGTTAAAAAATTTTCAATTCTCCCACGATCTTGTCTGCATTGACGATCTCAGCTCAGATCATAATCCCATAATCTTAACTGTTGGCACATCTCCCTATCAACGTCTACCCCCTAAAAAGGAAGGTAAACGAATTAACTGGAGGAAGTACACCGAATGCCTTCTCAGGCAAACCCCTAATCTCACTGCAGACATCAACACCCCAACTGACATCGAAAATCAGGTGACCCATCTCCACACCATCATAACCGCAGCACTAAACTCCAGTGCTTTCACTTCCCCTACAACTGGGACTAAGGCTGGACTCCCTCCTCACATCAAAGAGGAGCTGGCCAAGAAAAGGAAACTTCGCCGAAATTGGCAATTTTCACGAGCACCCTCTGACAAGAGACTGTTCAATGCCCAAACTCAACTAGTAAAGTCGCTACTAGCCACACATACTGAGGATGAATGGGACCTATTCCTATCAACAGTAACTCCAGAAAACGGGTCCCTATGGAAATTAAATCGCCAGCTCCTAGCAACAAAAACTCCCAATCACCCTCTTCACGGACGTAATGGTGTAGTTTACACACCCGCGGACAGAGCTGAAACGTTCGCTGATTCACTCCAAGACCAATTCACTCCAAACGCACGCATCTATGACGACGACCACATAGAACATGTGGAAAATTTTCTTGAAAAATTTCTAGCTTGTCCCATGGGGCCTCTCCCCGACCCTTTCAAATGCGACCAGGTAGCAAGTCTCATTAGCAAACTCCCTACACGTAAAGAACCTGGCATAGATAACGTGAGCAACACCGCGCTTCGCAACATCCCAGCTACTACGGTAGCACTCATAACAGATATCTTTAATGGAATCATGCGAACAGGTCACTTCCCTTCATCATGGAAAGGAGCCAAAATAATCACGATTCCCAAACCCGGAAAATCGGCTCTCTTTCCCGAAAATCACAGGCCCATATCTTTACTGCCAACGATTTCTAAAGTCTTTGAGAGATTAGTTTATTCCCTGCTCACCCAACATCTCAAAGACGTCATTCGTCCTGAGCAATTTGGCTTTCGAAGTGAACATTCCACAACACTCCAACTTGTAAAAGTTCTCAACGACCTTTCCGATGGCTTCAACAATAAAAATCAATCAATCGCAGTTTTCCTGGACATATCAAAAGCTTTTGATAAAGTATGGCACGAAGGCCTGCTTTACAAACTAGCCCGCAGCCCAGTTCCTCCATGCTATGTACATCTCATAAGTTCATACCTCGACAGCAGATGGTTCCAGGTAGCTGTCGAAGGTACTCTTTCTACTTCTAGACCCATCGAGGCAGGAGTTCCCCAAGGCTCAGTTCTTGGTCCGTTACTGTACCTTCTGTACACTAACGATATTCCAGTCATCCCCAAAGTATCACTGCGACTCTTTGCTGATGACGCTATGTTCTACTACAGGACTCTGAACCTGGAATACGGCTTGTCGGTCATTCAACAACAGTTGGATGCCCTACAGCCGTGGCTCAGGAAGTGGAGAACTGCAGTGAACACAGATAAAACGCAAGCCATCCAATTTTCTCCACTACGTAGATTTCCTAAAGTCCAATTAACTCTAAATAAATCACCCATAGCATGGACCCGCAAAGTCAGATACCTTGGAATCACGCTTGACGCTAAATTAAACATGTCCCATCACGCCAAGCAAACTCTGTCTAGGGCTAAATCCGTCCGTGGCAGACTCCTTCCATTCATTCAGGCCAAGAGCCCAATACCACTTCGCATCAGATTGTCCATGTACAAAACATATATCAGACCGGTACTCACGTACGCAGCTCCAGCTTGGTACTCTTTGTTATCTGTTTCTTGGAAGAAAAAGTTGGATTCCTTCCAGAACAAAACTCTCCGTTGGATCACCAACTCCCCATGGTACGTAAAGAACGTCACCATCTCTCAAGGGCACAAAATCCCCACACTCGAGGACTTCATCCTAAAATTAACACATAGAGTCAAACACAGAGCCGAAGGGTCTCAACACACACACATAAAACAGATCATCACTGATCCTGCACCTGCGCAGGTCAGAAGAAAACGTCCCTTATGTCTGGTTTACGAACCACCATAAGTATCCAAAAATCCAAGCTCTATTCTTAAAAGCCACACACTTTCGTAATTAATCCCAGTGTATTTCATCGATCCACCATCTCATTCCCACTCAAAATTATTTATTCCAAATTTAGTCAAAAAATTTCTATAA
>JAGFPH010003261.1:106346-132349 GCA_018207615.1 Philaenus spumarius | reverse complement strand
CCCTAAAATTTCGAATTTTTTCAAACCCTTTCTTAGTGAGCACCTATAGCCCTAGAGGAAGCTACATACCAAAATTCATTTCAATCCGTTCAGTAGGTTTTGAGAAATCGTGATGAGTGAGTGAGTGGTATTTCGCTTTTATATAAATAGATTAGAGGGTTCCGCTCACTGCTTACCAACCCAAAAATTAAAACAGATTATTGTATACTATTCAGTCGTTCTGCTAACACATGAAAAATCGCCTCAAAAACGCAAAGAATAACTGGAAAAACGTCAATATCAGGCGTAATTTGAGGATGATCAAAAACGCATTGAAAACGCAAGGAAAAATGCAAAAACGCCTATTTCTGGCGTAATTTTGGGAGAATCTCAAACATTTTTTAACAGACTACTTTTAGGCCTTAAACGAACCTAAGTACCAAATTTCAACATTTTCTGCCAATTAGTTCTCGAAAAAGCTGAGAAAACGCAAAAAATCGCTAGAAAAACGCGAATATTGGGCGTATCTTTGGGATGTTTTCAAAATCCGTTCTTAGTGCGCGTCTAAAGGTCCAACTGAACATGCATGCCAAATTTGAACTCATTTGGATCAGTAGATTTTTAGTTCTGCTGATGAATGAATTAGTGAATGAATGAATAATCAGTGCCATTTCGCTTTTATATAGATAGATTTAATGTTTTGACGACCTCTTGATGTTTGAACCTGATGGTGGATGCATGCCACTCCCGAAACCACGGTAGTGTTGTGAATAGAATAAGAGGATCACGTGACTGACCTAGATAATTTATTATCCTAAAATCGTTCGTCTAGTCTACTACTTACACTCTGCTCCCCCGCCTTCATTATTCTAACAGGTATAAAGTAAAGACGTTAAACAAACTGTCCCTAAATGGGTTTTCTCTGATTAAGTTAATTCGAAAGTAAAAGGGTGGATGGCTTTTATCAACACACATCGTATCAAGACACAGATGCAAAACAAAACAATCGTCTAAGCTCTTAGTTTATGCAATTGTAATTGTTTCCGTGACTATTTTCCAAGACGTAACTCAGTCAAAGTGTGACGGTATTTTAATTAAACAAGGCAGACATGAAACTGACTCCGTTAGATAACATCTGTGACATTGGCGACACATTGATAGATTTGCAGCTGTATTTGAAATGAGAAACTTTCTCAAATTCTTGTCAAGAACGAATATCAAGTAGGCTTTAAACAATATCACAACCAAAGTACAAAACAAAACTTTGTGGCGCTGAACTTGACAAGTAGTATCGATTCTCAGTCGCGTCACGATCACAAGTTTACTTGTAAGCTGTAAATTTTACGAACAGTTCAAACAAAAACAAATTTGTAAATAATCTCACTCTTGAAGGAATTTCCATTAGTTAATGTATCAATGTATCATCTACACAGATTAAAATTAATACAATTAAATTATTGAGAATTATAAATATAATCATTCTAATAAGTAATGAAGTCTTTAGTTTTACAAATTTGTTATCCATTGAAAAGTATTTTGTTGTTATACATTATTGTTTAAAAATAAGTTAAAGTTTTTGAATTAATATGTCCTACATATGAAACACTCTACAAACTTGACACTTTACAGTTTTGTAACATGGATATCGTATGTAAAAAAGCGCCTTCGAGTTTAATTTTTGTATGGCCAAATGGTGGAATAACAAAATAATGGTACGTTTTCTTCAAAATTATCGCCATCATAACCATTACAAATTGTTGATTTGCAAATAAATGGAAATTTGTAAAACTTAATAAATAAAAGTAAAAGTGAAGAAAAATAACAGTAATACATTATTAATGTTACAAAATTGACCTTTATTCGAATTGATTTCGATCAATATGCACTGATAGCAACGAAACAAAAAAGAATTATAAGCGGTTTTGAAAAATTACCAATGTGTCAACAGTAGTTTCTCTATAATCAGTCTCTTTAATTCATCACCTGTGGGTGTAGGTTCTAACCCTAGAATACACTTTTTCTTTCAGGAAACCCCTTACAAAAAATCTCAAACGGTCACGCCTGGTGATATAGGACGCTGCCACCACGACCTGACCAACGGTTGGGAACGAACGGTCGATCTAAAATCGCTACAGCAACATTAATATAGCGCTGTAAAAAGTCTCTCATCTCGGTTGAGAGATGACGAACTTGTGGATTGGTTAATATTAATGTGTTTTTGTCTCCAGCCATTGTCTGATAGGATTGTCATGCGATAAAACACCATCCTTGGTGGCAGCCCAAACAGTTATATCTTGCGATTTCAATCCCTCTTCGTGTTATGTGGATTTTGTGTGTTATAATAATTACGTTCTCTGTTTACGGATTCTGTTCGGTAGCTTCATCTGAAAAATGTTCCTCATACAATCTTCGTCAAGCCTTTCAATTACATTCGAATAAAATTCCTCTGGTGGATCATCTTCCAGCGTCCGTGAACTAAATATGTTTTGTAAAAATGCATTTTATTTTGTTTGGCGTACCTTTGAACTGACAAATTCGGTATTCTAGTAGGTAGTGGGTGTAATTTTGCGAAGGGAATTAGCTCTTCATTTTCTGAGTTAGAAAATCTTTGTAATTGATATAAGTTTGAAAAGTAGTAGAGTTTTCCATTACTGTACAATAATAACATTTTTGGGTTTACATAACGATTTTAGTTAGTTTGCTTTAATCCGTTCTTCAGAAATTTGAACGTGACAGACATAGAAACATCTTTTCCCTCTTAAAGTACATCCCTAAAAATTATATGTCAAGTTTACAATAAAAACTTTACATTAAAGCATGCACGTATTCTCAGTCCTTCCAAGATGAATAACTTTGGTACAATACATTCCTAATTAATTAAAGCCTTACACTACAGATGTTTATCTTTGCTTACTGTATCCTTCACAAACAAATTATCTCTATTCAGTCTTACCAATCATTCGCTACTTGTTTTGCCTAGCAGACGTGACTTGCTCGTGTTTCCTGTACAATGTATTTTAACTGAATTTCCATTCACGAGTTTTGTGAGATTCAACAACCATATACAAAATGCATTTGACCGACTGTTGAGACAATATCTATAGGAGTCCTTGGGGTTCTTCCGTGGCTTGCGTCGCTCGAACAATCGTGAAATAAATGATTTAACCTATATTTTTGATAATATAAGTATTAAAATTGAATCTCAAAAAATCCTGCTTAAAGTTTGTAATTTGTGGAGTCTTTTGGGCAATGTACGTTTAAAAAAAAGTACCCCCAAATGACTATTTAGTTCTTGGATAGGTTAACCTTAGCCTAAACTAATTATTTTTTTAACACTAACCGACCTACATACAGGATGTCCCGTAAGTAAAGTGCCAAACTTCGGAAAATGGTTCTATGGGTCAAAATTAAGAGAAAAACAAGAATCAATTTTTTTCATAAACACTTCGTTTTTCAAATATCCGCCATTTTGTTTCTTTTACAAAATAATTCATATCTAGAGAACGGTTTGACCAATTTAGTTCAAACTTGTTGTAATGCTTAACCTATCAATGAACCATTTTAAGAAAAATAAGCGATTATATCCAATCATTCGTTTCAAAATGGCGGCGGTTTGAAAAATTCAAACAAGAATCATAAAAAAATCGTACATTTTAACAAAAAATGTCAAGATAGTTAAGTTATGTCTAATAAATAATATGTACACACCATATTGTTGCTTTTACTGAGTTGGTATAGGATGTCGGGTTATTCAAACCAATTATTAGAAATAACAATTATCCTTTATCCGATTGTTTTGACAGCTATACCATCCGATAGGGAATTTGAAAGTGCTACTAAAAAGCTGTACTGTCATTTTTGTTAATCCAGTTTTTGGGTAATCCATTTTTGAAATTTTCAAACAGCCGTCATTTTGAAACGCGTGATTGAATATAATGGCTTATTATTTTTCTCACAATAGTTCATTGTTAGATTAAACTTTATGCGAAGTTTGAACTCAATCGGTCAATCAGTTCTCTAGGTATGTCCTAAAATTCTCCATTTTCCATCTTGCTGCCATTTTGTTTGTTTTACTAAATAGTAAATAGTTTTTATTCCCAAAACAGTTTAATCGATTTAGTACCGACGTGAAAAGAAAAATCAACTTGTGTCAATAATTATTCGTTTCAAAATGGAGATAAAATTTAAAGATTTTAAATGAGAATAACAAAAAACAGTAAATATTTGCACAAAAAGAAAAGAGTAAGTTCGTATAGCCCCGTTTAATTTTCAATCGAATGGTTTAAGTGTAAAAACTATCTAACAATGGGTGAAACAAACGTAACAACAATGCATACTGCTTAGGCAATAATTTGCAAGACCATTTCATTAGGATTGACTCTGTTTTACCGATAGTTTTGACAGCTGAACCAATCGTTGGAAAATTAAACTGGCTACAAAATTTACTTTTGACGTTTTTCATAGAAATTTACGGCTTTTGAAATATTCTTATTTAAAATTTGTGATTGGCCGCCACTTTGAAACGGATTATTGGAACGAGTTGATAATTTTTTTACATTAACAAACTAGGGGTTTATATTGACGAGTAACATTACAAATTTCCGCTCAATCGGTTTAGCCTTTCTGGAGAAATAAATTATTTAATAACAAAAACAAAATTTCGAATACCTGGTAAAATAAGCTTTTCCAGATATATTTTAATAGAAAGTTGTTTCTTATTTTGACCTAACTGACCATACCTGAGCTTTCAACGCGCATTACAGAATCAGCTGTGTAATAGATAGCGTTCGTTGCGGTTCTTTAGTTTTAAATAAAAACTACGCCGTAAGATAGCAGCACTAATGTGCAAAGTAAACATTAGAGTGTTAAGATTTAATTAATGATTCATTTATGCTGTATTTTAAATCAGCACTTTTTTAAATAGTTGAACTGCGAATTTAAGAAGGTTCTCGCATTAACTATTTAATGCATTTAATACTGCTAAACGTGTTACTCTTTAGCATTGAAAGTATAAACAATTACTTATGATAATAAATTCAATGTTTCTGTATTTGTCCATTGCTTTATATTACGACTATTACAATGTTAGGAAACACCAACAGTAACATTCTTAAGGGACTGCTCCAGTAAACGAAAAATCAACAGGAAACGCTAGCGCCTCTCACTATATCCCTATCTAAACAATGCAATTTCTTGAGCTGACATTGCCTCATTTCAAACCATTTTATAAGTCTATCTTTTGTAATTGAGTTTTGAAAAAAAACTGAATATTCTTTATAAAATTTCGGATCCCTCTTGCAAATTATTTTTCATTATTATTTTTTTATTATGTTAAGATAAAAATTCAAACTTTGTACTTACAAAATGTCAATTACGTAATAAATTTAAAAAAAATGTAAATTGCAAGACGGATGCGTATTGTGACTGTGCTTAAAATGAGACCTTGCAAACAATTTTATGATAAAAAGTAAACGAAATAAATGGTTTGAAATTTAACATTGCTCTTATGGGATTAAAATCCATTTTATTTTACTGGAGCAGACCCTTAAATTGATTCGTGGAAAATAGAAATTAATCTTGTATTCAGATTGAAGAGGTTGTGAAAGTTTTGTAATTACGAAAACTGTACACAGTTAGTGTTCAGTACAGAATATTGTATTCAAAGTTTTCTTAATTAGATTTTGGCATCGGCTTGATGACAGGAGATAAGATCCATAATAAGATCAAATGTAAAAGACTGTCCAAAGTCGAAGTTGGTTTAAGAAGATTCCGAACCGTATGTACTGTATATATATACGTACGTTATATACAGGGTGGATGAAAGTATGACGGTGGCTTAGAAAAATAAAAGATTATATAGGCTATATGAAGTTACAAAATGAGTTTTCATAATTGGTCCGCCAATGTAGGCCTAACTTAATTTTTTTTAAGTGTGAACATGGTCAAGCTAAACATGATTTCAATGTGAAATTTTAAAAGAAAATCGATTTTGAAAATTGCACATCGATATCTCTAACTGTATTGTAAACACTCGATTTATTTAAAAATAAAAAACGTAGAAACAATTTTACGCGATAAAGTAAATTATTCAACGTAGATTGAGTTAATCGGAAGACATAATCAATGTTAAAATTGAGTTAATGCAACCTGTGCTAAGTATATTAAACGCGCTAAGTGTGTTAAATTCGAGAAATTCGTCGATATTTATATTCGATGGCACACTCGACTTTAGAACGGTCTGGGGTGTGCTAAAACCAGTGTTGACGACGTAAATCGTAATTTGAGGTTTTCATCCTGAATCTTACTTTAGGAAATAACACTTTAGCACAAGGGGTCCTTCACTCAAAATTCAAATGGCAGTTTAGCATGATAACACACTAAGCATTTAGCAAATCAACCAGAGGCCTGAACGTCTACGTCTCAGATTTATATGATTTTTAGTAGTATACTGTTTATCAGTGGCGGCTGGTGAGTTATTAACTTGGTGGTTGCAATTATGTGGAGAGAATTTTCGAGGGGTATGGAATATGAACGCAATTTAACACATTATTTTAGATGATGAATTACACGTGGAATTTTAAGTTTTTGTCTTAATTACAACAAATGTTAACTTAAATCCATTAAAATGGTTTGGTTACCATTACGAACAAGTGAAAAATTTGTAGCTTTCAGTTAAGGGTACTACTTACTAGCCTACAATAAAATAGTAAATAAACTGAAAATAACAATTTAAATCATGCACGAATAAACATAGAAATCAGGCACATTATACGTTTAAATATCACTAACCTAATTTAAAAAGAAAGTCCATCCGTCTGTTCTTCGGATGGGCAAACTTAACAGAATTTTAATTTTATAATAAACATAACATTATCATAATCGAATTTATGAACTCGCCCCATATCCTATTTAGGATCTTGGCCTATCCTTTTTTGTTCAAAAACTATTATTTAAATTGTATGGATGTTTGAAAATAGATTTGGGATAATGGGTTCAAACATTTTGGAAATAGGTTGTGGCCTATCATTAAAACTGTAATTAAATCACGAATGGCACGAATATTAATTATGAAAAGAATATTAACAGCTTTTGTTTGGCGTCTAATCAACACTACACTTTCTGTCTATTCCCACTCAAGTTGCTACAAGTTATGAAGAATAATCTAAAAAGGACTATTGTAATGGATTTAACTATGTACCGTACTATACTACTTTACTCTTTACTCTCTCCGCATTACTAGCATAATCCAGACAAACACACTGAAATATATTAACACAATCTAAAACAAATAAACACCAAACACAGCTAGCAAAAATACGAGAACAACACATAACCTCAAAATGTCTTGTATTATTCACTAAACAAAACATGAAACATGACATAACAAAAAGGCATTCGGCTGGCAAAAACCTAGCGCCCCGGTGGCTGGTTGCAGAACTTTAGTGCACCTGATGGCTTTATGTGAGTTGTCATAGCAACGCATAAGTTACAAATCCCCCACCAGTTTCAATGCTAATAACTGCATAAGACTCTGGTAAATTGCAGAAGCAGTGCGTTCCACGACGCTGCGTGCAAAGGTTGGGCTGATGTTCTTCGGCGTTTCAACCGTTTGGGGACATTCTTGGCCGTATAATTTTGGATTGAAATGAGGTTGATATTGATAATGCACTGATATTTAAAGAAATATTAATGTGATTAATTTTTTGTTTTATTTCTTGGGGGTTGTGCAACCAAACAACCACACAAGGAGCCGCCACTGCTGTTTATACCGACCAAATGCATTTGAATCAGTTTTTTAATTTTAGTTCCGTGAGCAATTTTAATATAGATTTTCTTAAATTGCGGAAATAGTAGAATTTTATTACTATTCCATCACACAAATGCTCGCAAAGTTGCAATCGATGGCACGAGATAGATGTTTGACAAGACTAACTTGAAATCAAACAAAATGTTGAATTTTCACAAACTTAAAACTCAACTAAGTTTTTGTGAATGTTATTCCTATACACCTTTGTTACATTTATTCACTTGTTTTGAACAGTCAACGATCTTTGCGTCGAGTGGAATGTGTTTTGAGTGAATATTGTGTATGATTTGTGTGATTTTTTCACATGATGATGTTTCTTGCACGATGGGTGAATAGTAGCACGAAAATGTGTAGTCGAAAGAAGGTAAGAAAATACCTCAAAATTAGGATTGGTAGACGCACATTAATATACAGCAATTAAATTGCACCAATCCGTGAGCTAGTATAATGGAAATAAAAAAAAAATAAATTGTACTTTCTTTAATTGCTTTGTAAATTAATTACTAACCACAGGTAAAAATATTTGATTATAAATAAACGTAAATATGGTAATATTTATTTTGTAAACATGGTGTTTTGCTTCCACAGTAAAATCAAATCTGTGTGCTGGCAACAAGTTCAACGATTGTTTAAAATTTCATACGATGTTTTTTTTTATTACAGTTGGCTCCAGTGGCGGCTCGTAGCAAAAGTAGTGGGGGTGTTGCACCAGAAAATGTGTAACTAACCTTTGTTTTTTTGTTTTAAAATTGTGTAAATTAAACGAAAATGTTTATAAAAAGACAATTTATTCAGAAACTTAAAAAAATAACAATTTTAAAATAACAAAATAAAAAATCTTTACTTACTTTAACCTAAGCTGTTACAGTTTAAGCTTCATCTATTCATACAAAAATCATTCTTCTTGTTTTAATTTGCGCGAAAAGTTAAAAAACTTCTGAAATCATAGCCTCACGCGGAGAAAAAGAACTAGGGTACCTTCCACTGTGTAAAGGTCGGCACTGTGGGATCAACAGTGCTCTCTCCCTCGCAACCTCGAATGGAGATTCTTATCTATATATATAAAAGCCAAAACCCACTGACTCACTCATCACGATTTCTCAAAAACTACCGAACGGATTGGAATGAAATTTGGTATGTAGCTTCCTCTAGAGCCATAGGTGCTTACTATGAAAGGGTTTGAAGAAATTCGAAATTTTAGAGGGGTTTTGGGGGGATCAAAGTTATTAAATCACGATTTCTTCGGATTGGAATGAAATTTGGTATGTCGCTTCTTCTAGGGCCATAGGTGTTCACTAAAAAAGGGTTTTAAAAAATTGGAAATTTTAGGGGGGTTTGGGGGGTAAAAATTACTAAATCACGATTTCTCCAAAATTACCGAACAGATTGGAATGAAATTTGGTATGTAGCTTCCTCTTGGGCCATAGGCGCTCGCTAAGAAAAGGTTTAAAAAAATTCGAAATTTTAGGGGGGTTGGGGGGATCAAAGTTATTAAATCACAATTTCTTCAAAACTACCGAACGAGTGGAATGAAATTTTGTATGTAGCTTCCTTTAGGGCCATAGATGCTCACTAAGAAAGGCTTTGAAAAATTTCGGAATTTTAGGAGGGGTTTGGGGGGATCAAAGTTTCTAAAATCATAATTTCAGATCTTTTATTATTATGACAATAGTGCTTTTATTATTTGAGATCTATATGACTGAACACTTAAAAAGAATACAATTACGTTAAAAAGACTGAAAATACCAACCACCACGGGCAACGCCGTATGGGTCAGCTAGTGTTCTTATAAGCGCTTAGTTCCATACAAAGGTTTTTGTATATTTCTGAGGAAAGAATTAACGGAAAAGGGTCTCGTTTGAATCAAGGGAAAAGTGTACGCATTCGTATCTATACACTTGGCAGTTTCTTCCTCTGCCTTCTACTTAATATGGGTTCCTGCTGGAATTCAACAGAGGTTTACGTAATTAAGATAGCTTTTATAAATAGAAGGATTATTTTGATGAATAAAATCGGATGAGTAAATGACAAAAAAAAGGCGCTTTTAAACGATACTTCACTCGACTGAGTTGTGCAATCAATTTGTATTGACCTCCCCCATCCACCCCAGTAATAACAAGTTAAATATTCGTTTTTATCTTTGTGAAAGTAACATTTCAATCATTGGAAGAAGCTTCTACAATTTCACACATTTTACACTTCGATTAGTTGTTTATACAAGGTGATTCAGTAAAGCGTAGCGGGCTATGCAGATTCAGATTCTACATGCAAAAATAAGTCGAAAATGTAAAATAACATTTTTTCGATTTCGGCTTAGTTTAGCCGTAATCCGCCATTTTGTTTTTTTACAAAAACTCACTGTAACTCTGGAAATAGATAAGATATCGACTTCAAATTTGGAATAAACATTTTATATGTTACGATTAACAAGTGTACCAAACACAAAGAATTTATTTTTATTATTTTCAAAATGGCGGCCGTTACAAATTTTTAACGTGGAATATCTTGAAAACCGTTAACTTTACAAAAAAATTACAAGAAACAAAATATTTTTCTGTTTTAACGTCAGACAAAATGCTTTTTTTGTAGTTTCAGTAGGTCACAGGATAACTGAGTTATCGACAAAAAACATAATTTCTTGGTAATTGTCTACAACAACCAAAATTAGCCTAAAACCACAATTTTTTTTAAATTGAACAATTTGTGTATTTATTTTTCTAGTAGGCTATCAGATTCTACATGCAAAAATAAGTCGAAAATGTAGTATAACACTTTTTCGATTTCGGCTTAGTTTAGCCGTAATTCGCTTGTAGACAATTACCAAGAAATTATGTTTTTTGTCGATAACTCGGTTTTCCTTTGACCTACTGAAACTACAAAAAGAGCATTTTGTCTGTCGTTAAAAAAGAAAAATATTTTGTTTCTTGTACATTTTTTGTAAAGTTAACGGTTTTCAAGATATTCCACGTTAAAAATTTGTAACGGCCGCCATTTTGAAAATTATAAAAATAAATTCTTTGTGTTTGGTACACTTGTTAATTGTAACATATAAAATACTTTTTACAAATTTGAACTTTATATCTTATCTATTTCCAGAGTTACAGTGAGTTTTTGTAAAAAAAACAAAATGGCGGATTACGGCTAAACTAAGCCGAAATCGAAAAAGTGTTATACTACATTTTCGACTTATTTTTGCATGTAGAATCTGAATCTGCATAGCCCGCTAAGCTTTACTGAATCACCCTGTATAATTACATCAATTTATAAATTTTGTTTTTGTTTTGTTTCAGGTAAGAATTTGATACTTAGGCCTACTGATGAAGCTTGGTTGGCTGCCATAGCGTAAGTAGTTTAAAACCAAAGTTTTAAGATTGTGTAAATACGGCAAAGAGAATTCGGCCTGAGTGTTTAGTCATGAATAACCCATAGCTTTTCTTTTTTACGTTTTATAGTTCCTCTGCCTATATAAAGTTTCTAGATCTCGAAATGTATAATGCCTAGAAACATCAAATTTCTTATTTAACGCAAAAGGTTGCCGGACTACATTTTTAATTTGTTCATTAAAATATAAATATTTTTATTCTTTATTTTTCCGTTTGAATGGGGTATAAAACATAATTTAAAAAACTAACGTTACTTCATTCATCGTAAAAGAATCATCTGTCAACAATAAACCACAATTCAAACAATAAACATCTGATTACGGTACTTGTAATCCATAAATGTTTGCAGTTAGTTGTGATAATGAAAATCCCTTACTTGGTTTGGATGCAGGTAATCAACCTCTATTGATTCACAGTAATTTTATACGTTTTAAAATCTTGAGTTAATTGAACGATCAAATTTTACATATATTTTTTTCATTAAGGGTCTGCTCCAGTAAACGAGAAAGCCACCGGAAGCGCAAATGCCTCTCACTATATCCCTATCTAAACAGTGCAATTTCTTGCGCTGACATTGCCTCATTTCAAACCATTTTATAAGTCTATCTTTTGTAATTGAGTGTTGAAAAAAAAACTGAATATTCTTTATAAAATTTCGGATCCGGCTTGCAAATTATTTTTCGTTATTATTAATTTTTTATTGTGTTAGGAAAAAAATTCAAACTTTGTACTTACAAAATGTCAAAATCAAAAGCATTTAAAAAAATGCAAATTGCAAAACGGATGCGTTTTGTGACTGTGCTTAAAATGAGACCTTGCAAACAATTTTATGATAAAAAATAAACGAAATAAATGGTTTGAAATTTAACATTGCTCTTATGGGATAAAAATCCAAGATGGCTGCCACTACAGCAGACCCTTAAGTCGTTTTACGAGGACTATTACGAAGACCTACGCAGCTCTATTCAAGGTTTCGTCTGTAGCAGATTATACGAGTGCCTTTAACCACTGAGCCTTTAACTCTGTTCCCATGGTGATGAGCTAGCTTGCATTTTATAACTTCGAATGATACTAACTAAATAATGTCTGTTTCATGTTTGCAAACGAGGAAAACTTTTGTTTGCTATGTTAAATCTTCTTATCTAGTTGCAAGACAAGACCATCAATCATTAAATAAAACGAATTTTCAACGTTTGTAAATTATTAGTATGCGTTTTCGTTCGTATTCAAATAAACGTAAAAAATCAAGGTTCAAGTTCAGACGGTAATACTTTTTCAAAGTTGAAAAACGAAACAAAGGGCATAAGTAATTGGATGGAAGGGGAAAGAAGATCGATATAAGAGTCAATGCCGTGTCATCACGGAGGGCTTTTAGACTTATTGAAGCAATGTCTTAAGCCATATATGAATCCCGCGTTTTAGTTATTTTGGTATTTAACTGTAATTAGAACTGATAAGTAAAACTAAATGAAGACTGTGCAGTCACTTGTGTTATATCAAACTGTAGAATTTGTTCTCTAGTTGGTGGGAAAATACTGAATTCAACCTACAAATAATATAAAATAAAGTTTCAGAATAGTTTAAAAATAAGCTTTTTGTCCATTTAGATTACACAGCTCAACTGATCAATGAGGCTCATTGTTGGCACAATAACCAGCTGTTTACTTTAATAATATCGGCTAATTTAATATTTGAAATATTGTTTTGTATTCGTGCCTAATTTGTAGATTAGGTTTGCATTTAGGAGTACGTCTAAGTCATTTTGGTTCTTTTAAACCTTTTTTTTAATAATTTTAATATATATTTAATATTATTTTCTATCTTAGCTTACGTAATGATTAATCCTAATTATTAAAAATAAATTGTCTGGAGCTAGGGGTGCGAAGCACGCAGAGGTGTCTCCTAGTTAAACTCTCATGCTCTATTCTTTAAATATCGAACAATAGTGCTGAATATTAAAATAGTGAACTATGTTGTAATTTTGAAATGTTTAGCTTTAATGTTGTTTTTTATTTTTAAAACATAAACTCTAATAAATAACTAATGAGCTTGACTTGTGAGAAAGTAACTTAGATAAAATAAAACCTAAACACAAAATCTCACAATAAATACGTTCACTGACTTTTAGTTATAGTTTGGTTACTGTAGCCCGTGCATCACTGAGGATGCCGTCATTGTCGTTGAAACGCGTTCGAGGTTAGTAAACGTATTTATTGTGAGATTATGTGTTCATTATTTATTTTATCTAAACTCTAATGCTGTATTTTTTTTTAATATTAAACTAAGCTCAAAAGCAGTACTTTAAAAAATACAATATAATGTTTAAAACAAATTTAAACTCTAATTCTGTATTTTTTAATAATAAACTGTTATGCTATTGCTATTCTTTTGTTTATATTAAACTCTAATGCAGTATTTTTAAATATTAAACTGTAATGTATTTTTGAATATAAAATTGAAATGCTGTATTTTAAAAATAATTTGCTCTAGTGCTGTGTTTTTAATTGTTACACTATAACTTCTGATTATTTAAAACTATAATACACGACTACGCCTTTCTTATATGTCTACTGATCTCTTTCGTTTTTGTTACGACGATCTCACTATCAGAAGTATTAAGTTAAACACATTAAAATTGTATAACCTCGTTTACTAAGCTTTTATTTCTTTAAAATCTGCGTTTTCATTATAGAGCTGCAGGAAGGTTTTTTTTTTAAACACATCTGAAAGATCTTTTTGTGTTTTTAAAACTATGTATAAGCCTGTCGATTAAAGTTTCTTATCATCTATTCACTGATTCACTGACATAAACTATGAGGCACTTCCCGTAATCGGACCCCTCTCAACCTTATACTTGAATTAAAGCTCTCGACGAGAAACTGTTAGTAAAATTGCCAGAAGTACATTTTTAATTTTGGAAGCACCTTTTGGGCGGGAAAGGTTTTTTCGATTTTTTAATTTTTCCACTTTGAGCTCGTTTTGTAAGAAAACGGTAAGAGATAGCAAAAAATGTTCAATACAAAAGTTGTAGAAAATTATAACGATTTTCCATCAGATTAAAGATCCGATCATCCGTTTAGCCGCTATTCACCAGGAGCTCTGGCCCACAAGCTTTCAAATTTCCCATGTTAATCTTATGGAGATAATGTTTAATGAGTTTGAGTCAGCCAACTATTTGGTACAAACTAGCCAAAGATTAGCGAGTTTTCCAACTGCGAGCGAAGCGAAGTGTCCAGGGGCAGAGCCCCTAGTTCTATATATAACTGTTACTATTTATTATTCTTTTGTAAATAATTTCTTCTTTTTTTAATAGGAAGTTAAAACAGCTTTGTTAGTTATGCAAAGGAAAAAAACTTAAATTCTTGTCTGAAGAAAATAATATTTTTTTAAATTATGGCCGATACCAAATGCTTGGGGACAGTTGAAGAGCGTGTACTCTGGAAGGATGCAAGGCATTTGCTTCCGATGAAGTATGTCAGAATAAATTCCAGCAGTTTAAGCCAAAAACCATTCATTTTGGAATGAAGTAGAAGAAAGTGGCGACTGTACAAAGATTTAATAATGTGTTTAAATATAATAAGCCTAATAGTTAAAAGCGTTTTATTGTGCGTGTAGGGTTTATTTGTCTAGGAAAACTTGTAGGAAGTAGTTTAATAAATAATATTCTAGGACGTGTTTTAACTTATTTACGCTGTGAAATGTTTCAAGGAAATCCACCGATAGACCGGAAATTACTTCTGACAGCAGAATCAAAACGTGAGAAAACAACTCGTGCAATCCTACGACCTTTGCACGGTAACAAAGGTTTAAAAATTACTATCTACAGGATGGCTCAAAACAAACGACACAGAAACGATGATGTATCTGTGCCAGCTGATCACTTGAGCTATTGTTGTCTTATTAATAGTGCGGTTTGTCCATTGTGAATCAAACAGTGTAGATGTTAAAATGGCATTAACAACAGTACAGAAAATTGTTATTGTTGAACACTATTTCTAATCATACGAAATGGCCGTGAACACGGGCATAGCACAGTTATAAGCTGCAAATGAATTTCAGAAGTGTATTCAACAACTTGCACCAACTAACGCTCTCTGTCAAAGAGACATTCCGTCGAACTGGAATCGTACTTGCACAACCTAAAAGTTGTTTTGACCTTCCAATTAGACGATTTCATCAAGTAATGCAGCCATTACACATTTCTTTGAAAATGGGCATTAACCGTAATCAGTGAGGCTTATGTTTAAAGCGGTTTTAAAGGTGGGTTTTCTTACAAGTACAGATTGGTAAAAGTTTGCAAAATAAAGTGCAAGGGTAACGTATTACTCTCTGGTGTACGGTATTTGGAAGCTGTATCCTTGGTCTTTGTTTCAATGAGGATGATCTAACAGAATCCAGTGATTGTAAATCAAGTTATCATGCCTTTTGTCAGATAAACGCTTTGTCTGAACACCTTACAGATCAGCAGGACAGGGCTAGTAGCCATACAGCGAGGGAGTCACTTTGATTGATTCAAAACCACCTTCAGAAATCATGTGATATCCCGAAGAGTTGGTATTACTTTTATCCCTCTAACTCCCTTCATCTAACACCACCTGGCACGTAAGTCCGGAAGAAGCGAGGTTTACAATGGCCCTCAGTTGAAGTGTTAGTGTTGGTTGTTTTGGCCCCTACGTATAGTAAACACAATGTTGAGATTGAACTTGTTAGTAAACAATTTTTAGAATGTGTGGGTATACTTGATTTGATCGAACCTTTTTAGTTTTTGCAGGTCGTTGGAACCCTCCAGAAATGTACTGCGTATGTTAGGCTAGGTCCGTTTAATTCTGTATAAATAGAAATAGTGATCAACAATAAAAATGTTCTCTGATGTTGTTAATACCGTTTTAACAACAATTTTTTATATTTTCAAAATCAACAAACAGTACAAACGCTATGACGACAATAGCCAGATTGATCAGCTGGCACAGACACATGTCATATGATCAGTTTCAGTGACGTTTCTTTGGCCTTAGTGTAGAACGGGAAGGATTGTCGATGCCATTTGAACGATTGCCACAGTTTAAATGTATATTTGTTTAATGTTATTGTTGACAAATTAGTCACATGTTGATGAATATCTGAATAACACCAACCTATTACTTCATAACCTGTTAGCAATCATTGAATCGTTCGATTTGTTTGGTTTTAAAGGTTTATTTATGACTGATAATATTATCAGTGTGCTGTATTTTTAAACAGATTTGATATTATTTTTGGTTCTATTTTATTAGAACACAGACTGTATTTTCGTTTATGTAAACCGATTAAGTAGCGTTAGAGGTTCGACTGCACCTCCCATAAATCAGAACTATTTTAAGCCTAGACCTGCTAAATGTTTGTAAAGAAATACACGATGCATAAGCATAAATCCTAGCCAACATATAAAAATAAGTATACAAACGAGTTTTGTAGACCTACACGTATGACTTTACGGGACATCAAACATCGTAAACAATTAGCTCCGACGAACTATTAAAAACTCTGTTGTAGATTGGGGAGTGGCACATCTATTAATATATTCTGATTGAGTTTATGATACTCACCATACGAGGTTTCTTTTCTGAATTTTAATATGCAAATTAAATAGGCCCTACCACTTATTCTTTAAGAAATTCGATTTTAGGAGGGGCCAGTTGATCGGATTAGCTTTGGCGATGTCTTCTTTAAATTGATTCTCATACTCTATTAGATTTGTTAGACCTACATTTTTTATAACGCATAGGCCTATGGGAAATCCATGACGATTTCCACTCGTGTAATTTTATTATCTCTTTCAAGTGGCTAAGAGGTTCTTGAGGATGGGAGCAACAAAATATTGAGTTTGGGCTTTTATAAAATGTATGCGGAGTAAGGAGTAAAGATATGCGACTTACAAATTTGAAGTGAAATTTCTTAACGGTAAGATCCAGCACCAAACTACTTCAACTGATGAAATCTGACCCTAATAATAATTCGCATTACAATTTTGGCACCAACATAAAATCAAAAATTCAACTACAATGTTCCATTTTAAAATGACGTGAACAGACAAAGGAAATAAGCAATCTTTCTCTAGGGGCTGAGGCTGTGACTCCCCTTTTTTACTAAAGCGTTTTGTAGACGTAAAGAACCTTACTGAACCCAGCAGAGTCCAGCAGATCATGAAAGTTTAAGTTGTCCAAAACCTAATTTCAAAGGTGAAATCCGATCGGCCAGGATTCTACACTTATTTAATTGTCGGAATTACAACTTGGATGTCTAAAATCTAGAGAAACACTTGTGCACCTTCTTCACGAGAAAAATAAATCAAACTCCCACTAATAGTGACGGGGTCTTTTTTACAAATATCAAAAGAGCAAAAAATTGCAAACAAGTTGTATTAATCAAATTAAAATACTCCAGCACCATACTGAACAGTTTCTTCTGCCTCTTTGTCTTATCTTTTCCTCTTTGATCATTCCCAAGCTGCTTTGTTGGCATCTAACATTCTTTTATTGTCAATATATTTTAGGCCTATTACAGTTACTTTCTTTCAGCATCCCCGCATAGTTTCTGCATTTTACAAAGCGCGCCATAGTTGAATTTACAGCACCGCTAACTCAAATTGTCAATGGTTTTATTCCAACAAAGTTGTTGTTAGATATTCTGGTCCAGATAACGATGTTAAAGAACTCATTTGTTGGTTTTGTTCGTCCGTGCAGGCAATTTTGGTATGATAGGTCCTGAAAAATGTGTTTTTAATATTAATAACATGAAGCACTGCATGTTTTTGAGTATTACATCTCATCTAAAGTTAAGGACTTTTGGTATTTGCACCATGCTAGTTCTCCTTTGGGGGGACAGAGTTCATGTTGAGAATGGACATTTGTATAGAAACGAAAAACTCAACGCACAAAATATAGTTACATTTTTTCTAATTAAGATGTGTGGCAAATATATAATGAATTGCTTATTGAAATGCTGAGAAAGAAGTATTGAATATTAAAAAACTGCAGAACTAAAACTTCGTTTTTAGGTACATTAACTAGTATTTATTTGTTTAATAAATTTACAGGCTAAGATAGAACGATCGAGGCTTAACTTAAATATTATTTCACAAGATATAAGTGCAATATATTTTATCCTTATTGTTAATAATTTAACGTTTTTTGTACCTGTGCTTGTAGAGGGTGATTGTTTGAAAATTTACCACCTCTATGCAAAATCTGATCTCGTGACTGTTATTCACCGTCAAGGGGAACTTTAGAAAACCTTTTTATATAAAACTCCTAAACCCTCCTCCCCCTTCTACATTACCATCTCAAAAAATTCTAATGGACACACAAGACTTGTGATACATCAAATTAAAACCCTTCATAAAACATACATTTCAGTGGTAATAAAATGAAAATTGCTTAACGTGTTTTTACGTTAAACCGAGAACCGTATCAACCACTTATTTAAGCCACAAGTATAGAAAATATAGGGAAAGTGCAGTGTGCAATCAAAGGCATACATTTTTATTTGTTTCTTATCATGTCATAAGATAAGGAGTTCAGCTAAACTTGGTTCTTATTTATTTCATGGTTGACTTTGTCCAATCTTAAATATTTAACTTTGTAATATAATCCAGTCAAATTGTGATTTTAGCAGGATAGTTTTGGGGTAGTTTTGGTTTCTTTCATCTCATGTTTTTTGGGGTGATGAATCCTAATCTGAGGTTTGCCTACAAAATTTCGTGACGCAACATTGAAAAAAAATGCAAAACGTGCAAAAATCTCATGTTTTGGCGGTTTTTCTCTTATAAGTCGAAAACTATGAACTTTTCGTAAATAACCTCAATATTAAAATAGAAAGTACATAAAATTTCCTACAAATTTCATACCATAGGTGTTTTTCTCCGACGAACCGTTGGGGCTGGAGTGCTAATTGAAAATTGGCTTATATTGGCTAACTCCCCAAAAAGCCAACTTTGAAAATTACAACTTTTGATCATATTTCAAGGAGAAATGAAAGTATGTTATGTAGAAAAATTGCCCAAACTGGGAAGTGAGGGGGGGGGGGGATTATCTCATGCAAATGCAAAATAATGGTGATAAATGAAATAAAATGATGGTGATTTGCAAAATATCCAAAACAAATCCCCAAAAGAAGACATTCTATGTATCGCAGGGCTACATAGGCGAATCAAAATCACCAAAAGGTCTATATCATCCCCCATCACTGCCACATATTCATTTGACAGGGCCAACATAAGAGCTGTTGTGATAGGATATCCACAGCTTGCTGTGAATCAATTTTTACATCATCAGATTTTCCATTAGCATAGATCTCTCTTAGTCACTAATACTAATAGGCCTATCTGTCTATAATAGTCTTTAATAATAAATTCGAGTTTTGGAGTGTGAACAAGTGGATTTTTTCGGAGGCAGAAGAAATACGATAATTTTCAATTAGCTCTTGAGCCCGAACGGTTCGTCGGAGAAGAAAACCTAAATTGTAAAATTTGTAGGAAATTTTATGTTCTTTCATTTTGAATAAGAAAGTTATTTATGAAAAAATTATAGTTTTCGAGTTGAAAGAGAAAAATCGCTGAAAAATTAGATTCTTTACCTTTTTTTTGCATTTTTTCCAATGTTGCGTTTGAAATTTTAAAATTTTGCAAACCTCAGATTCGGAGTCAGAACCCCAAAAAAACATATAAAATGGTAGAAATCCAAACTACCCTAAACATTTCCCGCTGGGGGCTCTTTTGAGCAGAAATTTACTGTATTAATTACATTTATTAATACATTATGAAGTTATAAAATTCTTTGCAAAATAATATTTTCGAACTTAGTAGACGAATACGATAAGCAATGTTTATTAGCGAATTTCCATAGGAAAAATGAGCTATTGCAGTGGCCCTTATGGTAAGACCCAAGGTCGGGAGTAGCAAATGAGCACCGATCATGGTCCCCAGAACACGTTTAGGGGTGTCATTAAAAATCATATATATGGATATATATATGTATATATGTGTTCGCACTCTAGCGGCCGCATTTTAAGTACGATTTGGTTCAAATTTAGTACACATGTTGGTTGTCTACGTCGCTCGGACGAGTTCGTTAGCCAAAAAAAATCCAACAACCGGAAGCACTTTTTTGACCGGAAGTAACTATTTTTTTTGGATTTTTCCTACCAGAATGAATTTGTTTTTGAGTTTTTTCTACAAATATAAATGTAGAATGTTATTTTGCACATTTTGTTTTTTTACGCGACCTTATAGCTCGCTTGGTTTCCCCAAAATCGATCAGAACGTAAAATACCATAGAAGTACCCGGGTCAAAGCCATGTGGTGGATTCTACCGTGGGGTTGGCGTGCGAAGCACGCAATGCATTGTTTATTGGAGATACTTCTAATACGGGGGTCGGTGTGCGAAGCACGCAATGCTTTGTGTGTTTAATATACTTCCAATATGCGGAATGGCGTGCGAAGCACGCAATGCTTTGTGTATTGAAGATACTCCCAGTATGCGGAATGGCGTGCAAACCATTTTGCAGCTATTCAAAACCGTCGTGAATAGACATATTTCCTAAATTGTTGGTTGAAACCCTAAAACATAGGCATATAAACTTAATTTTGGAAATTTGCTCAACTCACGTCAGCGATCCAGCTGCGTGGTCGAATTATTTCATTACCAATGGTTTTAATTTGACGTACCACGAGTCATATGTATTAATTAATTACAAATTGTTGACACGGGGTGGTAGGAGTGGGGTTGGGGGAATTTTGCAAATAGATATTCTATGGTTCTCATTAAAGATGAAAACTGTTCCGAGAACAGATTTCGCATATCGCTTTCCATCTTTTAAATAATAGATTCGGTAAGTTTTCAAAAAATCACCCTACGTAGACGACAAAACTTTATCCTGTTAAAAGTTCTAAATAAATTTATAGCTCAATAAAGTCCACCCTACGATATACAAATTGCCGGGATTACTGGACCTGAATACGGGCAAAGTTAAGTTAATTTCCTGTCAGAAACTAACTTTGTCCAACAAAGGGTCGTGTAATCTCTTGTACAAAGTATCTAGTGGGAGTTACACTTTTAGTAATTAATAAAATTATAACATTATGGGATCTTTATTCTAACATGTCGTTTGTAATCCGGACCGCGGTAAGTAATATTAAGTGAAAACATGTTATGTATCAAAGCTTTATAAAATACAACCTCGCTATGTCTGTTTCTCTGTTAGTTTATAACTTGAGAACCAATGAATCAATTGTCATGCTGTTTTTTATTTCGTGTAAAAAAAAATTATTTCGGCTTTGCACGGATAGACAAATCAAAGTTAAATGTATATTAACAAAAAATATATTATATCAATAAATATATTACACTATGTATTTCTTATGGGGATTTTTAGTAACTTTGACCACCCCCAAACATCCCCTAAAATTTCGATTTCTTAAAAAAACTCTTTCTTAGCGAGCACCTAGGGCCTTAGAGGAAGCTACATAATAAATTTCATTCCAATCCGTTCGGTGTTTCTTTTTAGTAACTTTGACCCCCAAACCCCCCTAAAATTTCGAATTTTGTAAAAACCCTTTCTTAGCGAGTACCTAGGGTCCTAGAGTAAGCTACATACCAAATGTCATTCCAATCCGTTCCATGGTTTTAGAGAAATCGTGATTTTGTAACTTTGAACCCCTTCAAACCCCTCTAAAATTTCGAATTTTTTGAAACCCTTTCTTAGCGAGCATCTATGGCCCTAGAGGAAGCTACATACAACATTTCATACCAATCCTTTAGGTAGGTTTTGATCAATCGTGATTTAGTAACTTTGACCCCCCCAAACCCCCCCTTAAAATTTCTAATTTTCGTAAACCCTTTCTAGAGCCTATAAAGAGTATTAGTGCCAAATTTAATGTTTGTAGGCCTCGTGGTTTTGGAGAAACTGTGATGAGTCAATGAGTCAATGGTATTTTTCTTTTATAAGTATAGATTACCCTTTAAATCAAAATATCTCCGTAATTATAATTATCTTTTCGTTTAAACTTTGTGCACATGCTACCCTGTGTCATTGGATAACAAGTAATTCCTTGAAGTTTGTAAGCATAACCTAGTTCGTACACCTAGCGCTTAGCAAACAAAATACGTATTTTAAATTAAATCTATTTGTATTAGGGATTTCCCCTACTTGTGTTTTTCGTCATGGTGAGGTATGGAAAAGTGATGTAGGGTAGGAGTATGCAATAGATTTATGTGACTAAAATGTAATATTACTACTGCAGTAGTGTTAAAGCCTTGTGAGGATGATGAGTATGTACATCAGGGTGGATCGATAGGCATGTTTTTCCATAAAGTTATTGTTTTTTGTTACTTGTTTTTGTGTTTCGGGCTTTCGTTAATCAGTGTGATTTTGGCGCCACAATGCATTTCATTCCGTGTATACACAGGATGATTTTTTTAAAAAACTTCCCTTTATTATTTTTAAAATAGAAAGAGATATACAAAATCTGATCTCGGGACAGTTATTCACCGTCAGGAGAACCTTCGAAACCATATTTATGTAATCCCAAAATCTCAACCCCCCTTAAAACCACCTAACTCAAAAGTTTGTAGTAAATACTTATGGCTTGTGAAATTTAATCCCTTATAAAACCATAATTTTCTGTAGTAAGAAAATAAAAATCATCTAACGCATACGTTCGCTACTGTGACGGGTACCCTTTACCTCGTAGTAATAATTAATAAATAATAAGTAATAATGATTAATAATAAAGGGTCCACTAACAGCGTTACACTACGCTCAAAAATATTATTTTGTAACGTATTTTTATAACATTATATTATTTAAAATACTTAATGGGTTAGGCAAAATCTGATCTTTAGGAGCAGTTATTGACCGTCAGCGGAAACCTTAGCAGCAATATTTACAAAATCACCGAAACCCCTCCCCCTCCTAACGCCCCATCTCAAAACTTTGTAAAGGACTCATATGGCTTGTGATACATAAAATTGATTTAATTAAGTTTAAATTTACTTCTAAAGTTGATTTAATTAAGTTCTATGCTTGCACTAAATTTGTCTTATTTTTGTTTTAAGTAAACATTTTTTTTTTAAAGTATGTTTGTTTTCTATTATCATTTAAAAAGTGTAGGTATATATTTCTTTTGTTTGCACATATGGTTGTGGAATAAACATTTTTTTCTTTCTTTATATGTAAGAAAGTAAATAATATTGATTAATATATTAAATAAGTTATTGTTTCAATAATTATGGTATTGGATTAATTTATACATCTTTTACCAAAATAATTTAAAACAATAATTTAATTTAATAGTATACATATTGAGTCGTTAAAAATAGAACGATAAACTCTTGCATAACATTAAATAAACAAGAACTAAAATCCCGATTTCGACCGGTATGAAAAACTTGACAAAAGCACGAACTATTTTCTAGCGTGAGTAGAGTAATTGTTACTGAGGACCCAATAACTGGTTTTACAGTGTAATCTGTTTGAACGGTTACTTTTCAATACGGCTTAAAATTACTTAGTAAGAAATACTAACCGTATTTGATTAGAAAAACTTGGTAAGAAAAACTTGACAAAATTACGAACTACTGTATTTTCTAGCGTGAGTAACTGGTACTGAGGACCCAATAACTGGTTTTACAGTGTAATCTGTTTGAACGGTTACTTTCCGATACGGTTAAAAAATACTTGGTAAGAAAATAACCACTTTCTCGCTACGATCAATCGTTTTTCTGTGACTGTTGCACTCTATTTCTCATAGTTTTATTCCATCAATCAAAGTAAAAACCATGTTTTGAGACTAAAGTTTGGCACCCCAAAAATATTATTTTTTTTGCACACCATCATGTGGTAACGTTACCCCATCCGAAAATACTGGAGCTAATCGATTTAAACTTGTGTGAAAGTTTAATTAACTCTATTTTGTTTGTTTTCATGTTATGAACAGTAATAAAGTGCTTGGGAGCCCTCCCGTGACAGGTCTTAAATTTTAAAGATTAATTTTTCTTTCAATATCCACGACACTACTGTATGAAAGAGCAATAAGTTACCATAAATCCAGATTCCGCTACGTGATTTAATTTTTGTGTGTTATGCGACCAACGCGTTTCAGAGTTTTTAATCCATCATTAGAGCTTTTCTTTACTCTGCTGAATAAAGCTGTGTCAATACATTATTAAAACACACATATGATTAAACACACGAACAAAACAACAATACATGACACATAAGGTACCTTATGATGGAGTAAAAACTCCGAAACGCGTCAGTGGTGTAACACACACAAAAGTTACGTGATGGAACCTGGATATACGGTAACTTGTTGTTATTTCATTTGACTCAATTTTAATTTTATCCAGGTTTTTAGGAAACTACAGGAGGTTGGACTGTTTACTTATAAAACCACCAGTTTTTCTCTACATTTTATGACACACGAATTTCAGTAAGGACTCATTTATTCGTTGGAGTTGAAGTAAAGACGAAAAGTACTCTCATGTCTATGAATTATATACGACTAGCTGACCCGTACGGCGTTGGCCGTGGTGGTTGGTATTTTCAGTCTTTTTAACGTAATTGCATTCTTTTTAAGTGTTCAGTCAGTGAGTGGTATTTGGCTTTTATATATATATATAGATATTAAATAATAAAAGCACTATTGACATAATAATAAAAGATCTGAAATTATGATTTTAGTAACTTCGATCCCCCCAAACCCCTCCTAAAATTTCGAAATTTTTCATACCCTTTCTTAGTGAGCATCTATGGCCCTAGAGGAAGCTACATACCAAACTTCATTCCAATCCATTCGGTAGTTTTGAAGAAATCGTGATTTAATAACTTTGATACCCCCAAATCCCCCTAAAATTTCGAATTTTTTCAAACCCTTTCTTGGTGATCACCTATGGCCCTAGAGGAAGCTACATACCAAATTTCATTCCAATCCATTCGGTAGTTTTGAAGAAATCGTTTTTTAACAACTTTGATCCCTCCAAACCCCCTCTAAAATTTCGAATTTTTTAAAACCCTTTCTTACTGAGCACCTATGGCCCTAGAGGAAGCTACATACTAAATTTCATTCCAATCCGTTTGGTAGTTTTGAAGAAATCGTGATTTAATAACTTTGATCCACCCAAACCCCCCTAAAATTTCGAATTTTTTCAAACCCTTTCTTAATGAGCACCTATGGCCCTAGAGGAAGCTACATACCAAATTTCATTCCAATCCATTCGGTAGTTTTGAAGAAATCGTTTTTTAACAACTTTGATCCCTCCAAACCCCCTCTAAAATTTCGAATTTTTTAAAACCCTTTCTCACTGAGCACCTATGGCCCTAGAGGAAGCTACATACTAAATTTCATTCCAATCCGTTTGGTAGTTTTGAAGAAATCGTGATTTAATAACTTTGATCCACCCAAACCCCCCTAAAATTTCGAATTTTTTCAAACCCTTTCTTAATGAGCACCTATGGCCCTAGAGGAAGCTACATACCAAATTTCATTCCAATCCGTTCGGTAGTTTTGAAGAAGTCATTTCTTAATAACTTCGATCCCCCCAAACCCCTCCTAAAATTTCGAATTTTTTCAAACCCTTTCTTACTGAGCACCTATGGCCCTAGAGGAAGCTACATACTAAATTTCATTCCAATCCGTTTGGTAGTTTTGAAGAAATCGTGATTTAATAACTTTGATCCCCCCAAACCCCCCTAAAATTTCGAATTTTTTCAAACCCTTTCTTAATGAGCACCTTTGGCCCTAGAGGAAGCACATACCAAATTTCATTCCAATCCGTTCGGTAGTTTTGAAGAAGTAA